>JAQIXW010003814.1:0-12519 GCA_034700685.1 Willowsia buskii
AAAAGTGTCGGGTAAAAAGGGTGTCGGGTGTCGGGTAAAAGTGTCGGGTAAAAAGGTGTCGGGTGTCGGGTAAAAAGTAGCTGCCTGCCTTCACACCCAGGCAAGAGATATATTCCAAACAACAAAACAAAAATGTGTTTCTGCTGAGGGGATAAAAGTCTTAGAGATGAGTGAAAACAGACGGTTTTGTTTGTTTTTTGATATATGTACCTACTTGTACTTTTTCAGGAGTCGGGTTGTGCTGCGATTTTAAATACAGAATGCTTCTGGCATTTGAATCGTTAAATATTATGTTCTAAACCTTAATCAATAATAGGATTTTGATTGAAACAGTGTGGTAATTGTTTCTTGCAAGATAAATCGTGAATGTGAAAGAAGTTTACTGGCACCCACACAAGCGTACGTTCAAAACTTAAGCTGTACTCATATTTAGCAGTGATTGTTCTTACGCTAAGCTACTGTTTTTATAAATATTTAAATATTTTTGACGACACCAAACACATCTGGAAATAATATACGATATGATTTTACCTTATCCTAATATATACTAAATACCTGCTAATTATTTAAGCCAAAATATCGAAATAATAATTATATTTTTTGATTGCAATACGTGCTTTACTGATCTATATTCATTTTATTGTTTTTGTCCAACTTTACCTTTTGGTACCCGAGATTCTGGAACTTCTTTTTAAAAAGCTGGACCTCGATTGGAGAACGTGCTGCCAAGTTAATTGAATCTGATTACTATTTGTTGACAGCACTCAGCATTGGACGTTTTAGGAATGGAGGGAATCCAAGAAAAAGCCCATCATCTCGACACACCAGTTGTAAGTTGTCCATATAATAATTTTTAATGCTTTCTAATATGCTGATCTGTATAAATAAATTGATTTGGTATTAACTTTTGTCTTTACCTTGGCAGATTCTCGATTGTATCTTCAAAAATTTGGGAATCTCAGATTTGAAAAGGTGCCGCCAAGTGAACAGAGTGTGGCATGAAGCAGCTACAAAATGTATGCGGCCAGCCGTCATTGTAGTATTCGGATCAAGATTGGAGATGGAGAATGAGAAGACGAAGGCTCTTCTGGAACTTATGACGCGACGTGAGCTAAGCACTTTTGAAACGTTGCCATTTGCCAGCAACTATACACTGAGTGATGATTATGCGAGTAAAGGTAACTGTTCAATTTTCAGTAACGAGGAAAAAGGCTGAAGAAGAAGAAGATGAACAGATGAAGGATTTCCTGGAACTCGTGCAAAGTGAGTTTAGCACCTTCAAAACGTTGCCCTTTGCCAGCAACTATAGTCTGAATGGGGTCCATATGGACTATCCAGATTTTTGGGCGTTTTGCGGGAGCAGCATTAAGTCCCTAAGTCTTGATGATAGCATCTCATTAGATTCCATAGATGAATTTCGTCGCGTTGTTTTCCAATCGTGTCCCAACCTAGAAGAGCTTCGCTTGCTTTCTGTTAATGTGGCTGGTCCTGTTTTTGAAGAGCCTTTAAAATGGGTTGAGCCTCGTCTACAGAACATAAACTTCAAACGTTTAGAATTACACATACAAGTACTCAATAAGCTTAGTAGTATTTCTTTCGTGGAACTGTTCAGTCATTTTCCTTCACTTGAGGTGAGTTCTCACTTTCACTTTGAAACATTTTCAATTGTCATCCAATGCAACTTTAATCATAATGCACTGATCTTTCAGGAAGCCCATCTTATGGTGCGTGAAGATACCAGCAGAGCTCTAAAGTCACTTGCGATTTGTCGGGAGCATGATCCTCAGAGCTGGAAAATAAAAAAGATGTCTTTCAGTTGTCGCGACTTGGCGGAACCTGAGTCAGATCTTCGATTTATTTTTGATGGCAACCTCTCTCTGGAGACTTTAAATGTGCAAGGCGTGTATGGAACTGAAACGATAAGTGTTTTTAGAACCATTTTGAATGCTCAAGCCCCCAATCTCAAGTCCCTGAGTCTAGAAGGAGATCTCAAGCCGATTTTTGATGGGTCTTATGAAACAGTACTGGAGAAGACTGAGGATTTTACTCTAATGAAAGCAAACATTACATCGCTAAAGTTCCTTTGCCATATGCCCAACTTAAAGAGACTAGAACTTATTCACTGCAAATTTTGGCTTGGGGAGTCAAGAGAGGACCCATTAAATGAGTGGATAGTCAGCAGTTGCACGGAATTGACTGTTGACTTGATGCATGGTATTGACAGAGGGGACTTACTTCCACTGTTCAGAACACTTCCAAATGTAGAGAAACTCAAAATCAAAGATTGCAACAATACGGTGTTTGTTCAGATTTGTGAGCTTTATCCAAATTTGGTCTGCCTGGAACTGCCGAGTGGTCGCCTGAACGACTGTGACATATCTGGGCTGGATGAGGAGGATGTGAAAAGAATTAATGAGGATGGGAATTTAGACAGAAGATCAGTCACCGTTCCAAGGCCAAATCTCTCCTCTTTAAGAGGTACACACAATGAATTCACAAGAAAAATGAAAGTTCTGCCTTAAACTTTAACTATTAAGCTAATGGTATGCTATTTTATTTTTCTAGATCTTAAGTGGTTTTGTTATACGGCAAAGGCCTGTGGCGGCAGACAAAGAGAGTTTGGTTTTTGTGCCGCCCAATGCGGAGTTCTTCAGTTGCCCGAGCTTCAGCATCTCAAAGTTAAAAATTGCCGAAAGGTAGACTTATTTTTTCTCCCTTAATCTTTAAATAAATGTACTATAAAATTGATTCGATAATAAATATTTTTAAATATTGCAGTACATATGGCCTCGTCTGTGTAAGAAGTTTCCGTGGAGGGAACCGTCGTTTCTAGCGGTGTCAAGCGCAAGCATTCATTCAGGGATTTTTGTTGAATATTATAATAGTGCCCAGATTTGAGCTTCTTGCAAGCTACAATACATTTTTAACTCGCCACTTCAGGCATTATCCGACATTTTCTGCACTAACCCGTCATTTTTAGCCTTTTCCGCAATTTTTTGCACTTAATCATTTTTAATTTCCGTCGATCATGTGCATCCCATGTGCATTCAATTATTTGTTAGGAGTACAGGTACAAGTTGATCATTACCAAACAAGATAAGAAAGTGTGTACTACATATTACATATTCTTCTAATAGCTCTCCTCACAACAATATGATGTCACAATAAAACTACATGATTTCGAAAATGGTTCGATATTATTTGTAAAAATTGTATTTTTCTTCGTACAAATAATGTAGAAAACTTGCGATAAGTGTTAGAATGTGGCTTTCGATATATTTTTATGCATTTCTTGTCTAAAAGCTTATTATGTTTGTAAGGCTAATAACAAATATTTGAGAGGATGTGGCTTAAAAAATTTAGAAATGAACTGAATGGAGATTTTACAAACTGTAGAGTAAATTGCTTACTGCATTTGGCTGCAATAATTTAATTCTTAAAGGGATCCGATCTCTATTTCAGTAAATTAAATGCATTTTTAGCTATGGCTTTTCAAACCTGCTAAAACTATGATAACTTAGATTACACAGATTTAAGAAATTGTGGGATATTACAAGTATTACAATTATTCAACGACTTTATCGTTTATTCCTTCTATCTTGGTTAGAAACAGGGGTAGTTAAAGGAATGTAAATACTTTTATACTGAGATTCCTAATTTACTGATAAAAGATATTAAAATAGAAAAGGTAATTTAATTTCGTTTTTTAAATAAATTGAAATTTTTGTAAAAATAGCTTCTTAAATGAGAGGAAATTATAGTGTATTAGAACTTTACGGAATATCCACTTTCAAAATTTATTAATGAGAAATGAAATGAATGACTTTTGTTCTCTGTATAAATTTTATGTAAAAGCCTACATAAGCTTAGGACTATAAGTTGACGTTGTATTTTGATGCGTTACTTATCTATCAACTTCTAACTACAAGGATAAGAACGAATTTTATGAGATGATAAGCGATTAAGGAATTCGGTGAATGGAGATTTTGCTATGTGCCAGGCCTCTACGCTGCGAGTAAAAAAATGTTTTTATACGCGCTGTGGCATTCAAAACCGAGTGTAATAATAAGATGTTAAACTTTCATCACAGATATTTGTATTGTGGAATAATAGTATTATTGGTTGTGCATTTGTTAATTATTTTGTCTTTGTTCCTTGTTGTTTATTGTGTTCTGTTTCAAACTGTTCAAGCATATAGCATAATAAGAAGCCTTGATGATTGTATTTTGGAATTTTGAATATATTGATAAAATATTTTATGATATGTAAAATGTAAGTAATAGAGTTGAATGAATGTATTGAAGTTTTTGGCAAAATATCTACTTAAATAGGAGCAAGTAGCCGTAAATTAAAACATTACTAAAGAACCTATTAGAATTCTATCACAAGAACTTGTTAGAATAATTAAATTCATGAAATTTATAAGGGTGAACTGTTGTATGTTTTAGTAAGCTTGACTAATGCACATTTTATGATACCTTTTTGCTTGCGAAATAATTTAGTGTATTTTCTTTTTGTGATCTCATTTACTTACAGTTATAGGACTAGAAAGTAATATTTTTAGACAGATGAGGAACTGAATTGATTTTAATTTAGTATCGTAATTATGCAAACATGCTTGTAATGCTTCAGCCAAATACGTGCTTATGTTCCATGTGTTCAAAACGAAATTATTTTGTAAATCCAATGCTAAACAAATATACCAAAGACATATAACTATAATTGTTAAACAAATTCAAATTTTTCTAAATTTGTAATAGCAATTGTGATGAAATGCGATCTAATTCACTTATTAAACAATTATTTTTCATCAATTTACAAATATAAAGTATCTACTTGAATCTAAAAGCAGTTAACAACATAGTAATAGACATGTTTATAATTTCCACAAAATATGAAGCGATTATTTCCAAATGTTTATGTGCGAGAGTTCCAATACATTGAAAGCGCAAGTGAGAAATCTGAATTTTTAAAACGCCTGTTTTTGTCACGATATTTTACAATTAATAATAGTAAACGTTTTGTCTTAACTGCACACCGCACTGCCAATTTTTTTGTGGTAAAATGTAAGCCATTACTCTGTAGAACACGAGAAAATAATAAAATGCATAACCAGCTTTTCATCGTACAGAAGCTGCTCCATTGATTATAGAGCTTCTTTCATATACAATTTGCTTTTGCATAATGTACGAAACACTTAAACTGCCAAGAAGATCGAAGATATCTCAAATCGTTGCCTCTTTGTTTTCATTTCTCACTCAAAAACTCTAAATGCACACTGATTTATATGATATGCCTTCACACTATGGCAAAAACTATCCCAAACAAAAACGAGTTGCTGCTGATTTTGGAAGGGAGAATGTGTTTGAGTCGAGTAAAAACACATGCTGTTTTGTTTACATTTGTTTACATTGGCATATATTTACCTGTCTGTATTTTGACAGGATGTGATGTTTTATAAACTTTTTTTTTCACTGGGTGTTATGATGTCTAAATGCAGACTGCTCGTGGAATTTCAATCGTTTAAAATCTGTAACCTAAATCTTAATTAGTGACTATATTAAATTGGAAACTCTTTGACACTTTTGCAATATAAATTAGGCATGTGAAATACGTTTTTAAATTTAAAAATCAAATTAGTTTACTCAACAATCTTTATATACCCAGTGATTATTAGGTATTCATTTAGACAAATAAGTTCATTCAGACTCACCTTTCTACAGGCTTAAAGTAAAAATTCTTAACGCACTACTAATTGATTATTATGCCTATTGTTTGTTGGCAGTGCTAAATATTCGGTATTTTAGAAATGGAGGAAATCCGAGTTACCGCACATCCTCTCGACACACCACTTGTAAGTTTCCAAATAATACTGACTCCTTTATCATAACATGAACTCTACTGATATTACACAAATTGATTGCGTCTTAACTATTTCATTTAATATCGCAGATTGTCGAGTGCATTTTAAAAAATTTGGGCGTCCCCGACTTAAAAACTTGCCGCCAAGTTAACAGTCTCTGGCATGAAATATCTACTTTATTTATGCGAGCAAAAGTTTCTGTAATATTTACACCAACAAGGAAATCAGTGCCTATTGATGGGATACAAAACTTTCTCGAAATTGTGCAAAGTGAGCTAAGCACCTTTTCAACGTTGCCCTTTGTCTCCAACTACACACTGTGCGCTGTTCGTATAGATCGTCCTGAGTTTTGGGGGTTTTGTGGGAGTAGCATCAAGTCACTAGAACTTTCTGTAGTCTCATTCGATTCCGCTGATGCCCTCCGTCACGTAATTTTACAATCGTGTCCCAACCTGGAGAGCATCTCTCTGGAAGATATTAAAGTGGCCAGTCCTGAAAATGAGGAAGAGTCAGCAGGACCTTTAGTTTGGGCTGAACCTCCATTTCCACAAAACGTGAATCTTAAACGTTTAACCATTCAAATTCATAAGCTCGGTGGTCTGTCGTTCTTGGAATTGTTCAGCTATTTCCCATCACTTGAGGTGAGTTCCTACTTCCACAATCAAACCATTTTACTTATCATCTAACGACGTCTTCATCTTTCAGGAAGTCCATGCTTATGATGCCAAAGCCACGAGCAGAATTCCTCAGTCGCTGGCCACTTGTCGGGAGCATGATCCTCAGAGCTGGAATATCAAGAAAATTACATTCGAAATGGAGCACTTGGACGAGCCCGAATCAGATCTTCGCTTTTTAATCTGGACGGCAGCCTTTCCCTTGAGACTTTAGAGGTGTTCGATGTGGAAAAACCCGGACATATAAAGGTCCTTAGAGACATTGTGAATGCTCACGCCACCACACTCAAGTCCCTGAGACTTGAAGGCAAAAAGGCAGCAGAGATTTTGGCTTCGCCTTACGAAACAGTTCTGGAGAAAGTGGTGGATTTTTCTCTAAGATTGACGCCTATTTCATCGCTAAGATTTCTTCATAAGTTTCCCAACTTGAAGAGACTGGAGCTGGAATGCTGGTGTCCTCTTCCAGTGGAATCATACGAAGAGCCCTCAAATCACTGGATACTCAGCAGTTGCACAGAACTGAAGGTAGACATGCGAGTTTCTGTCGACTTCCTCCCACTCTTGAGAAAAATTCCAAATGTGGAGAAACTTTTGATAAAAGGATGCACCAACGAGTTGTTCGCTGGGATTTGTGAGATTTTGCCAAATTTGGTCTGCCTCGAACTGGAGTATAGTTTGATGGACGACTGTGGCATATCCGGGCTGGATGAAGACGATGCAAAAAGAATTAATGAAGATGGGAATTTAAGCAGGAGATCAGTTACCGTGCCAAGGCCAAATCTCTCCTCTTTAAAACGTAAGCATACTTGCTTCATAGGCAAAATAGGAATTATCTGCTGGATGTTTATGAATCTGTACTATAATTGTTATCATATTTGGCTCCTATTTTCTTTTTCAAGGCCTTAAGTGGTTTCGCTATACAACACTGTTCCCTGAAGAAATTGCTATTGGTTTTTGTTCCGCCCAATGCGGAGTCCTGCAGTTGCCACAGCTTCAGCATCTCAAAGTGGAAGGATGCGAAAATGTAAGCTTTTATCTTTCTGTGATTAAACCTTCAACAATTCTTTGATAAAATGTTGAGTTTTTGTTTCAAATGTTTTATTAACACTGCAGCGAATATGGGATCGCCTGCATGACCAGTTTCCGTGGAAGAAGCCATCAACATCTTCGCCACTTGTTTGAAGCGCAATCATGCAGTTAGCGTTTGCAAATGCTTAGTTTGTCTTCAGAATTTATGATTATTCATGATATAAAAGATCTCTTTCTCTTCAGAAATATAGTTTACAGAATTTTCTTACGATTAGTGTTAGAATGCGAATCTACATTGTATTTTGATAGTTGTCCATGAGTTTGCAATTGTGAGAATAATAACAAATATTTTGGATATTAAGGATGTGTGCCTTAGATATTAACATATTTTTTGTTATTATTACGGAATAGTACCTTCAAACCTGCTATTCAAATAATCTTAAGACTTATAAAACACGTATATACAGTATAGTTGGATATTAATTTAAAAATTAGGTTTTCAGTTGCTAATTGATTTAATCTTTGTTTCTGGTTATACTACTTATCTATTTAAACGAACGTTTTTTATTTATAGTACAGAGTCATATGGGATAAAAAAACACCCAGATTCAGTTATTAAATCTCCCGCCGCCAAAAAATGCACAGAGAGGATAGGGCTGCTTCGGGCTGAATACATTGCGCTTATGGCAGAAAAAATTGAATGTCTATGTTTTTTTTATCCTATATGACCCAGTACTTTGTCTTCTTTAAAAATATTAGCAATGTAAAAAACTTACGATTAGTCTTAGAATGTATTTAAGTTAGCATTGTAAAGTGAGGCGATACTTATTCATAAGCTCACTTTTGTTGATTGTTAACTTAAATTTGTATTTAAGTTTGTAGTAAATTTTTTACATTTGATGCTTAATGAGCAGTATTAGAACATAATAATGACATATTATGAAAGTCCCTCAAAATCGTTATATTTTTAGTACAACATATAAAATCCATTGTCTTCAGAGGGTTGTAAAATTGTTTGCCTAAAAGTTGCACAGTGAATTGAATTTTGTTTATCAAATAAAGTACAATCAAATTTAGGGATGTTTAAATACACTTAGGTTGTCGCTCTGCCCTTGAAGATTTCACGTTGTCCCGTTCATCTTCATTTCTTTCCCCAAAATTCTAATCTTTACCTCGGCGCTGCTGCAGCCAACTCACAACCAACAGCCACTCAGAAGAAGACAAGTCTCAACTGGATTGCATCAGAAGGAAAGGAGAAGGCGAAGCAGCTTTGCATTTTACTCATTCAACTCTATGCGACTCTAACTTTTGTGAAGACATTGTATTGTGCGCTGCACTATTTTGTGAATCATTAATTTCTGTTAACTTTTAATTTGATTTGATTATTAAATAAAGTATTAAAAATAATCAATCGTGTTCTCAGCTCTGATAGTTAGGTTCATCTGAAGCATAAAAAGTTAATTAGTTGATAAGCCTGCCGTGGCAAATTTAGCATTCGAAATCATTAGGGATTGAGAGTGCCGCTTAGCAAAAAATAAGATTTCAGTCTAATTCATAAACCAGGTCAAGTCGCGCTGCAACAAAGGTAATTATTCTTGCCGATTCGAAGGTATTACACTCTTGAAAGCATTTTTTGTCTGTAAGCATCTCTCAGTGAGCTAGCTGATGGAATGGGTCAGCAATCAAAATTAATAAAGCCACACAGTAAATTCAGCAGCCAGTATTGAGTATTGAGTATTGATTTATTTACAGTCAATAATGTTTCAACATAATGCTGATTTCCAAACATCAAGACAAAATATATCCTTAGTTCTTAGTAAGGTTCTTAGTTGTCCCAACTTTTCAAATATCCCTTTCTGGGCTTGCAAATCGTGAGATGACAAATGTGTAAAACATCATAATATCTTGTCATCCTGAATACCATGGGCTATTTACACTAATAAACCTTAACCATTTTAAAATAGTGTAATATGGTGAATAATATGTAAATCAACTCAAAAACGCATTATCTTTAAGTTGTCATCTGCTCATTTTAGTTCAGCAAACGTTCATAAAGCCTGAATAATACCTCGAATTGGTGTCTCTTTGTCTTCCAAGCAAAAGTCGCATACACAAGACACAAGTAGATACAAAACAGCTGTGAGGAGATATTGGAAGCAGGAGTATTTACACAAGTCTTTCATTCTACTGCATCCCTTACCGGCATGAGACGATTGTTGACTATTTATTCTAGCTGAGCTGCACGTTGGGTGATATGTCTTCACACTATGGGAAATGAGATATCCCAATCTTCCCAAATCCGAATATTATAGAAATGTGTTGCTGCAGATGCGACGAATATCGTTTTTGTAATGAGTCAGAACAAAACTTGACATGAATACCCACATGCGTTGTGATTCAATGCATGTACTCGTTATGTATTTGGATTGTTAATATTTTGATGCAAAAATTTGGAACAGATACAGACAGTTTGTGAAATTTTAATTGCTAAGCATTTGTTATCTAACAGTCAATTAAAGCTATGCGGCAAAGTTTTTCTGTTTTTTAAAGTTTTGTTTCTCAAAGAAGTGTTGTGAATGCGACAAACCCTTTCAAATTAAAAACCAAGTTTATTTTCGCACTTACTATTAGTCAACTACTCACAATCAGTAATTATTCGTTAGTCTTGTTAGACTGCTAAACATTTATATACAGTGGTCTACATTGTGTATTTTAAAAATGAAAGGGATCCGAGGGACAGCCCATCCTCTCGATACGCCACTTGTAAGTAATCTAAATATTCATTGGGCTTTTACTATTCATCATGACACCTGCTCTAACGACCTGTATATAAAATTGATCTTTATTTTATGAAAACTTTTGTATTTACTACGGCAGATTCTCGACTGTATTTTCAAAAATTTGGGAGTCTCAGATTTGAAAACGTGCCGCCAAGTCAACAGCGTCTGGAATGAGACAGCCACTCTGGCAATGCAGTCAGTTGGCGTAGTTAAGATTAACGGCGATTCGATCCCTCAATTTCTGGAACTTGTGCAGAGTGAGCTAAGCACCTTCGAAAAGTTGCCCTTTGCCACACACTATAAACTACGTGGGGTTCGATTGGACCATCCAGAGTTTTGGGCGTTTTGCGGGAACAGCATCAAATCCCTACATCTTTCAAATGCCTTATTCGATTCTGCAGATGCCTTTCGCCACATTCTTCTTCAATCGTGTCCCAACCTGGAGAACCTTCATTTGGATTATGTTCACGTCCGTGGTTCTGTTGTTGACGAGCCAGCAACTTGGGTTGAACCTCGTTTTCCGCAAAACGTACATCTTAAACGTTTAGGATTAATAAACAATGAGCTGAAGAGCATTTCCTTCTTGGAACTTGTCAGCCATTTCCCATCACTTGAGGTGAGTGCTCACTACTCACTTATCTCATTAAACGCACCTTATCACTTTTCATCAAAAAATACTTTCATCTTTCAGGAAGCTGGTATTGAGGACACAGGAGATGCCAGCAGAATATTTAAGTCGCTTGCAATTTGTCGAGAACATAATCCTCAGAAATGGAATATCAAAAAAATTACATTCCCATTTTTCTTGGAGGAGCCCGAATCAGATCTTCGATTTCTTTTGGACGACAGTCTGTCCTTGGAGACTTTAAATGTGTACATTGTGGCTAAACCAAACCATTTTGGCGTCCTTAGAAATATTTTGAGTGCTCACTCCACCACCCTCAAATCCCTGAGACTTTCTGGAAGAGTGGCAGCCTCGATTTTTGATTCGCCCTATGACACAATGCTGGAGAAAGTGGTGGAATTTACATTGGAATGGTCACTCATTGAATCACTTAGATTCCTCTACTACTTGCCCAACTTGAAGGAGCTAAAGATTTTTGGATGTATATTTTTACTCCCAATTGAATCGATCGAGAAGCCTTTGAATCACTGGATAGTCAGCAGTTGCACAAATTTGACTCTTCACTTGATAAATGGTACTCTCAGAGAGAACTTATATCAATTGTTCAGAAAAGTTCCAAATGTGGAGAAACTCAAAATCAAAGAATGCAACAATCAGTTGTTTGCTGGGATTTGTGAGATTTTCCCCAATTTGGTCTGCTTGGAACTGAACAATAGTTCTATGAACGACTGTGGCATATCTGGACTCGATGAGAAGGATGTGGCAAGAATTAATGATGATCTAAGTTTAGTCGGGAGATCAGTTACCGTGCCAAGGGCAAATCTCTCTTCTCTAAAAAGTATACGCAATTCATAATTATACAAATAGGATTTGTATGTCATCTGTAAAATTATAAATCTAATTATATATTTTCTTCCTTTTAACAGATCTTAAGTGGTTTCGTTATCGACCTAACTGCCTCTTTAAAAATGGTCTCTGCTTTTGTGCCGCCCAATGCGGAGTACTGCAGTTGCCCGAGCTTCAACATCTCCAAGTGCAATATGGCGGATCTGTAATTATACCTTTTGAAACCTTTTAGTAATGTTGGTGCATAAAGTGAGGTTATGGTTATTTAATAATAAATATTTTTTCAAATATTTAGGCCATATGGAATCGTCTACATGCGCAATTTCCGTGGAGGGATCCATAAACATACAAGATCATTCAAAGCTGCAGTCGCTAAAGCGTATTGAATTTTATTTCTTGCCATTAAATCAACGAACACATTTTATTCTGTGTAAATTTGCACATAAAATTTAGAAGAAGTTATGAAAATACAAACATTGTGTACATATTTTTCCATGATGTCAAATAAAGGGGAGTCTAAAGACTACTTCAAAGATAAAATAAAATAATGATTTGTTTACTTTTGGATTTTGTCATATATATGGATAAGTTTACTTAAATGCGCAATTTAAAATATTGGTCAATATTATTGTCATCAAATTCCTAGCCTCTTAGTGATTACTATACGTGAGTTATTAGTGCAACATAAAATATCAAAGATAA
>JAQIXW010003815.1:0-12518 GCA_034700685.1 Willowsia buskii
GGTTTAGCATTGTGGCAGGGACAAACTTGTCACTCTTTTTCCAATTTTCGTCAGGAAATTATAGATTAGTATTATAATAAATCCATTTTTTCGAATAACAAGCGATTCAATGACAAATATCAAAAGTTCTAAGCACGTGTTGTTATCTAATTAATATAAGCATCCTGTTTTATGTAAAAGAACTCTAGAAAACAAACAAATATACATAATATGTCCATGCCAGTTTGTGAAATATCGGGCAATATAAAATCAATAGTCAATTAATACAAACCTTGAACTAATTATAGCAAGCTATGAATACCCTTTACATTTTTATAAACACGCTTCAATGCACACGTGGCATTCTGGTATGATCAATCTGCCTAATAATGAAGGAAGTGGCTTTGAAATATTCGAGAAGCAAAAAAAACTGAACTAATGAATTTTTAAAAAGAAATATGTAGCTACAAATTCAAAGTTTTTATATTTCAGTAGAACGTAATGCTCATACTTTAATGTAAGAATTAACTGTATATAATATTATGGTATAAAGATTACAAAGACAACTTCTTACACAACTTTCAGATTAAATTTATTACGGTCTCATTTGAAATATTATGGGACAAACCCAAAAATATGTAAACTTTTTTAGGCAAATCATAATATTTATATTCAATATTATTTAGCCTATAAACTTACACGTGTGCTATTGCCTTTACATTCAATTAGTTTTGTTATAGTCAACCTCTCTGGGAATACAATCATTGCCAATTTTATATGAAACATTTGCAATTATCCTAAAGTTGGTAGTTTCCGAAAGCTTTCCATTTCGATTCATAGCAACTGTCAAATAATCCACAGAATTTGTTCGACTGAATCGGAATTCATTTCCTTCCGCAACATGAGCTCTTTGAAGGCAACTTCCAGAATTCAATTGTATTCTTCCATTTGAGATTGTAAAATCAAGAGTTGTTGGTTGAGCAGTTGTAACCACTATGATATCGTAGTCCGAACGGTTGTAAATGGAGGTAATGTTGCTTCCGAACCAATTATTAAATGTTCTTGCCACAGGATTATGCCGGATATGATTCATAACATCCCTTGACGTATATAACGTTGGCTGTTGCTCCCTTCCACGATCTAATTAAAAAGAAAACCTTAACAATAATTGATTGGAGTATTATGTTTTTAATAAATCATCAAATTATATTTTCTTCTAAACATTTAATATACCATTAGCTTCACTGGTTGTATGAGTATCTTGACATGGTTTTGGCGCCTGGGGATGTTGCCTCAGAATTCTCACTGCGCCAGACTGTCTTGTGGATTCCAAGGAATTAATTAAACTATTGTAGGCACCCACCCTAGTTTGTAAAATGTCATAAAGCTTTTTCGACTTCTCGGTACGCGTCAAAGACGGAATTCCCTTAGAAAACAATGCAAAACGAGAAATGTCGCAAAATATTTCACTACTAGTCACTTTTAAATCTACTTTATGCGTTTTAATTTGTGTTTAGAAAATTCAAAGCCCTTACGAGCACCTCCGCGTCACACGGACTTAAAAGCTGTGCTGATGTTAATGAAGCAATCAACAAAGTGTTACACTCAGTTGTTTCCAAAAGGCCCACGAAATTCTTTCGAATGTGCTCCCTCTGCCAGTCCTCCATAATTTTTATGAAAGTTTTTAATATAAAAAATATCTCGAAATATATATTCAAATCCGAGTTGTTCTCCTTGCATGGGTTGGTATGAAATTAAAAATAGAACTAACGAACACCAATATTTCAACTAGCACAGAACAACAGAGGATTCAAAACGGGAATAAATATTTATTGCAGTTTTGTTGACTTTTCTTAAATAAAGATTTGATCAAACTGACATTTTGTTAAATGCAAACAAGCTTACACACAGATATATCATATGACATGACCATTTTATGTATTCTGCTTTATCTATTTTTGCTGCATTTCCAAATATTTATGTATATTATATCAAATCGAGTAACTTACAATTAGATCACTAAAGAGAATGCCATACCTAGGCTGGCAAGCTATTTCGCAAATGTATATACTGGAACAGGCTCTTTCATGATAAGATACGCTTAAATTTATCGCATGCTTCAACAAGTTTCTCTGTGATTCCCTCTTCTTTTGACGAGTGTCCAGCATCATTAACCAAATGGAATTCAGAATTCTTAAGCTTCTTATGCAATTCCCATGCTGTCTTCACAGGACAAACGGCATCATACCTTCCCTGAATGATTGTCACTGGAATCCCGCTATCTTGAATGATCCCAGCATTTTCTAAAATTTGATTTGGAGTTTTGAGGAATCCAAAATTTTTGTAGAAATGCAATCCAAATTTTGCACAAATCAAGGCTTCCTCGGGTGGGCATTCTTTTGCTGCTTTGATTTTCTCAGGATTTACACGAAGTCGGGTGATAGCCGCTTCCCAAATTGACCATGGCACAATGCACTGATAAGCTTCTTCTTTGTTGTTGCCATAGAAACGGTTGTAGTACGCGGAGAGGAGATCTCCTCTTTCCTCCTCTGGAATAGAGGACTCGTAGCCCTCCCAGTAGTCTGGAAAGAGGAAGGATGCTCCGCCTTGGTAAAGCCAGTTGACCTCTTTTTTCCGGAAGGTGAATACTCCGTGAAGAATCAGACCTAAAACTCGATCGATATGAGTTTCCGCATAGATAAGAGCCAGAAATGAGCCCCAACTTCCACCGAGGATAAGCCATTTTTCGATCCTCAAATGCTCCCGGAGTGTTTCCATGTCGGAGATAAGCTTCCAGGTGTCATTGTCTTCGGTGGAGAGGGACGGTGTGCTTTTGCCACAACCTCTTTGGTCGAATGTGATGATTCGATAAGCATCAGGATCAAAGTATCTCTTGTCTCGTTCAGATACTGCTGCTCCAGGGCCCCTGAAATAAAGGATTTACATGTCATCTCTCAGATGACTGCTTCCACATGGCACTGATTTTATTAATGAAAATTTATTTCAGTATGAGTTTATTTTACGCGTGAAGAAACACAACCGGAATTCCAGATTTATTTCCACTTTCCTCAAAATAAATTTTGTGGATTGGAGAGACTTGTAGGGTTCCAGAGTTGAACGGTTTTACAGGCTGGTACAAAAACTGTTCACCCATTTTTCCATAAACTTTCAAAGTTTTCAGGTGGCGGAATTAAAAAATGTGTAGATTATTTCTTTTTTAACGCTCTTATTCCCTGGCTGGCTGGTTGATAACTTACTGACTGCACTGCGGCTTACATTGTAATAACAATTAAAAAGTAAATTATAATATGTTCCCATAAGAACGACAAACGCACTACCAATACATATTTTTATGCCCCTCACTATTACTTATCTCCACAAGAAGAGGATATCATGTGCAGGATATCAGAGAAGAACCCTGAACCACATGATAAGATTAACTGAAGGACTACCTTTGTTTGTCATACTAACAATGAGTGAATGAATACGTTTTCTTTATGTAATGAAATGAATATGCCTATCTACTAGATTAAAACATGCATCAGTTCAAATGCTCGAATAATGTTATCATATCATGCATGAGTAGTATTGGGTAGGTAGGAAGTTGGCTTTATTATGAATCTTCAGACTAGAGAAATACAAACCAATTATTAATTCGGATACAAAAAGTTTTTTTAACCCTCTGTTTTCATGGCTATTCTGGATGTATGAAGTATGAATAGTAAAGTTAGTTCTAAAATCGGACTTATTGCATCAATTGGCTTCGTTTTAGCAATCCTTCTTATCGGGGCTACCTGCGACGATGGTAATTGAACAACTATATGATGTACATACATTTATTTATGCCTTTTGGCTAGAATAAATGTTGAGAAACCAAAAACCAACTAATGGTGTCATTTTAATTTAGGCATACCAACCAATCCCTGTGCTGCCGTTTTGTGCATAATTAACACAACTTGCATAGCCGTTCCGGACCCACCAAACTGTCAATCAAATCCACCAACGAGTTGTCCGTTGAAAGCGATGTGTGTTCCAAATGGAGTACAGGCTCATTGTAAGTAGTTCAAGCTTTGCCACTTACTTTTTTTTTAAAATTTATTTTACTTAAATGCATCCTCCTTAACTCTTTATTACACTTTTCAATTCATAGACGGTGAAACACCAGGAATATATTGCGGCACAAGTGAGAAAAGGTGTCCACCCGGATATAAATGTGATTTCCTCTATCCACTCTGTCTTGTTGATGTCGATCCATGTCTTCCATTCCTGGCTTGTGTGCCACTAAGTGGCCAACCTTATTGACCCATCTAAATTACAGCAGTTTTCTTTTGATAATGAAGTTTGAATAAGAAGTTTTACTAATTAAATCTTCCATTAATTTTCAATGTTTTATTATTAATATTATGTACATAATATGACTACAAATTAACATTTAAAAAGAAAGTAACAACAAGAGTCAGTGGTGACAATAATATTTTAGTATAATTACAAATTAATCTCAGTCTTTCACAAATGGCTCCCTCCGCACCCGCTTCCTCACATGCTTCATTGGTCCATTCGGCTTAAAGCTGTCTCCCCTTTTTTTGTGCGACTCCACATGTGTCTTCAACACACTCGTGTGACGAAACCTCTGTCCACAATAATTGCACTGATAAGGCCTCTCTCCCGTATGGATAAGTTTATGTATACTGAGAGCCCTGGCACCTGCGAAATATTCGCCACACTCTTCACACATAATTGTCTCCTTTTCCTTCACAATTCCCAAGTGCACCTTTTCCTCATGCGCCGTCAAAGAAAACAAACTGGCGTAACTTTTCCCGCATCCGTCCACTTCGCACTTGTACCTACAAGACACCGATTCAGAGCTGTGTATCCGCTTCTTATGAATCTTAAGTCGAGCCCAATTCATGTAACTCCGCCCACAACCATCCACACTGCAGCGATAATTCCCGACGACCAAGTTCCTCTTTTTCCTACGTTTAAGGCTTATCATTATCAATGCCTGATTATCCGAGTGCTTCAATGTGCTATGCATTTTTAATTCCTTTCGATTCAAAAATGACTTGTTGCATTGGTCACAGAAGATTAAGGTTCCTACTTGGTGCTTTTGGAAGAAATGGTACTGGAGTGATTTGTGGAACGCATACTGAACTCCATCATCACAGAGATAACATGTCAGACATTTGATGTCTCTCCGGTGAGTCCTCAGATGTTCCAGGAGTGTCTCCCAAGATGGAAAAGAGAATTTGCATTCTTTGCAGGTGACCACTTCCTTGATATCATGGAGGGTTTCCAGGTGGCTTGTCATGTCTTCAGTTTTCATGGAAGTCCCACATTCCAAACATTTCTGGACAGTTGGATTGATAACACTGTAGCGGTGACTGTATCCATGGAGATGACAGTGGACACTCTGCTTCAAAGTGAAGCCCTCCTCGCAACCGGCAATCGGGCAAAAATAATTCTTTTCTGTGGCAATCTCATGGGTAGCATTTAAATGACTTTGTAACGCTTTCGAGTTTTTCGTCTGGAAACCACACGTTTCACAATTCCCAAAATCATATTCGCATTTGCACCGAATCTTTTTTTCAGAAATGCTAGGTCCACATGAGCACTCCGGTTTTATTAATTTTCTGCATATTTTTGAAGTTCTCAAGTGACCTGCCAACTTGAAGGGACTGGGGTAGGCTCGATCACAATCAGGATTTGGGCAGAGGACGATGTAATCTTCGTGGATGTGTTCCTGGAGGTGCTCTCGCATTTCACTGATGAGTAAAGAGAGTGGACAAAAGTCACATTTCGTTTTGGCGGTGTGTGGTTTCGAACGTGATTTCCGCTTTGGTTTTAGCTTCTTTCTTGGTTTTACTTTGTACGGTCCCCGTTTCCTTTTTACTGGTGCTCTTGCTTGCTGGGTGGTTTTAGTGGTAGAAGTTATCTTTTCAGAATTTTGTGGGAGGTCATTGCCAAAGGTGTCAACTGGAGTTGGGGGACGACTTGGATCATGTTCAACTGTTTCATCATCATCATTGGCTGGACTTCCGGTGGAGTTGGCTTCCAATTTTATTTCCACTAGAATTACAAACATAGCAATTAATTTTCATGGGGGCGGGGCACTCACAATAAATGAGAAAATGGAAATTATAAACATCAAGGAATCATTACCTTTAACAAACGTCTCTGCCGGCTGGTCCTCATTTTCTAATTTTGTGTTATCATCGAGACTTTCTAGAGGGAAACAATAAAGGGGCACATGGCACATTGATTAGCAATTATATTTTTAACTAATTGCCAACTAAATACAATTATACATACTTGGATTTACCTGTACATTCGTCCTCTTCTTCGGTCTCCATGACGCCCAAGCCTTTATAAAATTCCAGAGTTTTTAGAACGGAGCTCTCGGTTAGTGATGGGTTATTCCTAAGGTCCTTCTCGAACTGCTCCCATCGCCAGGAGTGGTTTCCATTGGTCTTCGAGCTATTTATGACCTCTCTTAAATCTTGAAGGCGAGCGGTCAAAAGTGCAATGATCCTGTCCAACTCGAGGAATGTGTCCCCACAAAATATGCACATTGCTGGGAGATGAGGGAATTCCTTTGGAAGAGATGAGCCTTCGCCGTTTTGGTTTCCTCCATTTTGTCCTGATGCATTGCTGGGTTCTCCAGAGATTCTTTCCAAACACGGATTGGTATGATTGCTTCTGTTAGTGCTCCACTTTTTATGTAGGCAGGGCAACAGTTTGTTAAAAGTTGAGACAAGGGAAGGCTGGAGATCGGCTTTCGGAACTGTTCGCATTTGATTTTTCTCATATTCTGTCGATTTGTTCCTAGAATTAAGTGTTCTAGTGGTACTGGTAGCATCAATCACTGGGGTTAGTTGACGGAGGCAGAAGATACAGTGGCCCACGATTGGAGCCTTACTAGAGGGAAGAACACGTTGAGGTGGCGGCGGTGGTCGGGTTGTGGGAATTTTTTGGAGCAACATTTCTCTCTAATGATGCACTAGTCGACAGAAATTATCACGATATTTTCAATGTACTTAACTCCTAGTTAAAAGCTAGATAATTAAATTCCTTCTTTTAAATCTAAAGTAACTGCAAAATCACTGCTGCATTTATTTTTCTGAGAAACTTCATGGAATGGATGGACCACTCACTTTTCCTACTCCGCTTATCTTTGCCGAATGCAGTATGCAGTAGTGCAAGTGCAGTGCTTGCATTTTGTCAGCTGATTTCTTCTTCTCGTCGGGCACCGCGCGCAACAACAGCAGCAGAGCTGACAGTGTGGCTGGTTTTGTTGTTACAGACGGAGTGGAGATCCAGATCAGATCCAGCATCCAGCACCTGGAACTTTCTTAATTTAATTCTGAATTTGGTAGTGCCAGTGGTTTAATTTACTAAGTACAAAGTAAGCAATCGTATTGTATTTTAGTTAATTGATTATATCTGCCTGTCAAAAATGTGGAATTCCGGTACTTTGCCCTTCTAAGTAAACTTTAATTTTTCTTTTTTGTTCCAGATGGACGAAGCAGACTTGTGCGCAATTTGCAACAGTCCAGGACGTAACTTTCACGCGAAGGAGAAGAAACTCCGACAGATTCAGAAGCACAAAGCTTTCCACGCTGGCAGACCTCCTCCTGCTCGAAAGTCGGCAAGAATTGAGGAGAAAATTCCTGAACCAAATGAGAATTTTTCCTTAGAGGACGACCTTCCGGCTCATCAGCAACTCCAGGCTCAATTGAGAGTTATCTTCTTGCTCCAGGAAATTTTTAAACATCCAGTGAACGATGCCACCACATTGGAAACCATGCAAGTTGTGGGGAATCCTTCCAAATGGTTCGAAATTTGCGAGAAATGCAGTTCCCTCGTCGACACGGGAATTGAGGTTCTCAGGAAGTTGAAGAAATATGAGAGGGAGCATCAGCGGATTACTGACATCCTGGAGAAGAAACTCATGGCATCTAAAAACGCCCACCATTTGACTGACATCAAGAATTATTCCAGCATGGAGCCAACCGAGGACGAGGACTTGGAAGTATCCCGGGCGCGAGTGGAATTCCGAAACAAAATTCGCAAGACTGATGCAACATTTATAAATCGTAAGTTTCCCAAAATGTCTAGACGCCTTATAATTTTAATTGAGATTGAGATTACGTCACATAACTTATAACTCTATGTTCATTTCTCAGGTGAAATCGAAATCGACATCAAATATGAACCTGAGAATTTCACCGACTATGAGAATGACTCGTTTGACTGTGGTTTTGAGGATCATGTTTTGAGCCCTGCTGAAGGTCCCAGTAAACCTGCAAGAAAAACTACTAAACAAACAGATGTGAAGATAGAAGAGGGAGAAAATACGAAAAGAGGTGGTTACTCCAAACGGACAATGAAAGCAATCAAGAAGAGCAAAGTGTACAAGAAACCGAAAAAAACTGGCAAAAAGATTGTGAAAAAAGTTGAGAAAAAGAAGTCTGGACGAAAGAAGAGCAAGAAGAAGCGTAGCTTTTTCACTTATGAAGACATCGACGTGGAGCCTGAAATTCCAGATGAAGACGATCCTCAAGAAGATCCAGATTTTTCCTGCTCTGAAGAAGAAGATGCTGAGATGGACGAGGAAGAGTTAAAATGGCGGGAAAAATACTTTCCCGAAAAGAAGCCGGCTTCGGAAAATGAAGGTGAAAAAACTCAAAATGAGCGAAGAGAAAGAGACCCTTCCTGGTTTTTTGATAAGTGTCCCGAATACCTGGACATGACCCTTATCGATTATTCACCGCTGATAACCACAAAAGATAATGTTGCTGGAACAACTGAAGGTACTCCAGGTACCTTTAAAGCGATAAGATACCCCTGTCCCTCCTGTGAAAAAACATTTTGCAACAAATTTTACACAATTGCCCACATCCACCGAACTCATCTAGGCGTCGATAAGCCCTGGCGTTGTAATATGTGCTCTCACAAGTCTCGCATATCTCGAAAATTCCGTGGTCACATTCGTGACCACATCTCAGGGATTTTGAAGACCTGTCCAATTTGTAATACTTATTCATCCCGACAACAGCGAACATTCGATTCTCATCTTATCAATCATCAAAGAAGAACCTCCACCCCGACTTGTTACATTTGCCAGAGCAGTTTTACGAGCTTCAAGATTTACGTGAAGCACATGACAGATCAACATCAGCTCTTGTATTCCCAAAAGGAGGTGTGGATTGGGATGGAGTCACCATGCGAATTGTGCACGAAAGTTTTGCCAAACAGGAAGCGCTTAAACTATCATCTACTAAAAGAGCACCAGGTTGGGGACAATGATGGCACCTTTCCTCTGTGTCCGGAGTGTGGGGAAATACTTTTTGATCAGCAGGCAGTTTCCTCTCATCAAACCAATAGACATCCCAGGGAAGAAAATATATGCTTTTGTGAACAATGCGGAAAAGGTTAGCAAAAAATTGCAATGTGAAATTACAATATTTTATTAATTTGTTATTTTGATCGTGACCTTTGACCTTTAATCTATCTTTTATTTAGAATGCAAAACGGCAGTTATATTAAAAGCGCATATGGCAATGGTCCACATTGAGGAGCCTCAAAACTGTAAGCTGTGCGGAATGGAACTCCAGAATGCACGAAAATTAGATGGTCACATGAAAGCGGCCCATAAGGAAACGAAGGCCATGTCACTCCAGGAGTTGGAGGAGTATGTGAGGAGGAAAAATGAGGAGAAGAATTATCACTGTCGATTATGCGGAGGTGCGTTCGCATTTAATGTGCAGCTCTACCACCATTATCGGAGTAGCCACCCAGAGGTCACGGAGAAATACAAGTGTGACATTTGCGGGAAAGGATTCTCTCGCCAGAGTAGTGTGAAGAGGCATGTGGAAGTTAATCATATGAAGTTGAAAATTACCTGTGAAGATTGTGGGAAAGTTTTTACGAAAGGCGATAGTTTGGGGCAACATAGGAGATATCACTGTATGGTGAAGAAAAAGAAGGAATGGGAACAGGCGGCTAAGATAAGTGGGGAGCCGAAGCAGGAAGCTACTCCAGTGACAAATGATGGAAACCTTTTAAATAATTTTTTGTAATTAATCGAATCGCTTTATTTTGTACTTGTAAAAAATAAAATAAGGTAACAAGTTATTTTATGAAGATTTTTCTCTCCTCACACGTTTTCGTACTCGCTTCATTGGTCCATTTGGTTTGAAGTTTTCACCTCTTTTTTCGTGGGACTCCTTATGAGTCTTCAAAACACCAATATGGCGAAATCTCTGTCCACAATAGGTACACTGATGAGGTCGCTCTCCCGTATGGATAAGTTGGTGCTTACGGAGGACTTCTCGACCAGCAAAATATTCTCCACACTCTTCACACATAACTTTCTCTTTTGTCCGCACAATTCCTAGATGCACTTTCTCCTTGTGTGCTTCCAAAGACTGTAGAATGGAGAACGTCTTCCCACAGCCTTCAAAGTCACATGGGAATCTGTTCGATAAGCCTTTGTGCGTCAGTAGTTTGTGATATCGTAATGAGGCTTTACTTTTGAAGCTCTTTCCACATCCTGATTCCTCGCAGACAAATAACCTGGTTGTTTTTGTGGAACTGCTCGGTTTCAAAGTCAGTTTAGCGCCAGTGAATGATGCGTCGTTTGAGTGGACCTTTGTCTTATGATTTTGCAATCCCGCCAGTTTTCCAAAAGATTTACTGCAGTATTCGCAGGTCAGCATTGTGCCAACTTTGTGCTTCGAAAAAAAGTGATACTGCAGTGTACTATGTATCGCAAACTGGACACCGTCATCACAGAGATAACAGGTAAGACATTTGGGGTCCTCCCGGTGAACATACAAGTGGTCTAATAAATTCTCCCAAGATGGGAAACAAAATTTGCACACTTTACAAGTAATCACGTCACTGGCTTGATGGGCGGTTTGAAGGTGATTTTGCATATCTTCAATTTTTATGGAGGCCGAGCATTCCGAACACTTTTGATCAGTTGGGTTGATGACACTGTAGATGTGAGCGTAGCCGTGGAGGTGACATTGGACGCTTTGCTTCATCGTGAAGCCCTTCTCGCATCCGGGAATAGGACAAAGGAAATTTTTTTCTGAAGTTTCATGAGTTGTGTTTAAATGACCTCGTAAAGTTCTGGGGGAAGTGGTTTTGAAGTCACAGGCTTCACATTTGTTCATGTCGTATTCACACTTGCATCTAATACTACGCGATTTGCCATCGTCACAGGGACAGTCTGGTTTTACGATTTTTCGACATCTTCTTGATCCCCTTAAGTGACCTTCCATTTTGAAAGGACTGCTGTAGGACCGATCACAAGCGGGATTTGGACAGGGGACCACATAATCTTGGATGTGTTCTCGGAGATGCTGTTCCATTTCACCGAAGAGTACAGAAGCTGGACAGAAGTCACATGTCACTCTGGCAGTGCGGACTGGGATATGAAATCTTATCCGCTTCCCATCCCATCGTTTTTGACACGTTGAAGGTCTTCCTCGTTTTCGTTTCGGAGCAGCACCTTGACCACTAGCCTTTTTCTTTTTCTTAGGGCTTGATGATGGTCCTGATGAAGGTAGTGAAGGGGCCTCCAAGGAAAGTGAAGGTGAAGCTGTCGCTGTAGAGATTTCCAACTCGAACTTGCTCAAGTCACTGATATCAACTCCTTCACGGTTGTCGTTAATTTCAATTTCCGGTTTCAGATCTGCTGCAATTTTCAGATTTTTTATAGGAGACGAGCAATCGCGGAAACAATTAGGCTTAATTAAGATATAGTATGAAGTTACCTTCATCGCCATTTATATCTGCAAAAGCATCCCATTCCTGTGCCCATTCAGCCTCATACTTCAGGTCCTCGCCTAAAACAAGAAAATAATTACAGATTAATAAATTGCTGATCAAACAAACTCACAGTGAATTTCAGTCAATTATTGTAGTTAAAGCTATTTAAGTTACCTTACCTTCAATAACAGGAGCTGCACCAGTGTCTTCACAAACGCCTAATCCGTCATAAAACTCCAGGGTTTTCAGAACAGAAGCCTCAGTTAACATTTGATTATTCCTAAGGTCCTTCTCAAACTGTTCCCATCGCCATGATAACTCTCCACTGGATTTGGAGCTCCTAATGACATCTTTGAGTTCTTTAATGCGAACTGTTAAGAGCTCAATGATATTGTTCAGCTCGAGGAAATTGTCGCCACAAAACTGACACATTGCTGGGAGGTGGGGGAAATCTTTTGGCTGAAGAGATGATGAGCTCTGTCCGGGGTCTTCATTTTGGATTGATGATGACGTCGTGGTGTGTCCAGTGATATTTGCTAAACATGGGTTATCAGGGGTCTTGCTCCACCTTTTGTGAAGGCATGGCAGGAGTTTGTTGAAGGTTGAGACGAGGGTCGGTTGAAGGTCGGCTTTTGGAACGATTCTTAGTTGGTCTTGTTCTTCCTTCGTGAAGCAGCAGTTCTTCTGTTTCTGAAGGGTAGAGTCGGTTCCAGCAGTTAATTGACGGAGACAGAAAATGCAATGTCCTACGATAAGTAGCT
>JAQIXW010003816.1:0-12517 GCA_034700685.1 Willowsia buskii
CGAGACATATGCCAAAGGCCATCTATTATGACGTACTTTCACCATGCAAAGCATGAGCGCATTTGGAGCCGAACACGTCGTGAGTAGTACTCGTCAGTGCTTTAAAAACTTCTTTGATTAGTAGGTCAAAAGCGAAAAAACTTATATTTGACTAACTAACTAACTGATTAGCACGTAATTGAACATTTACTGTTCTGTTTGTCACTAAATACAAATTTTTTGACTTCAGTTTTCAGTTAAAAAATTTAATAAAACGGAGACTGCACTTTCTGTTTATGTTGAGCAGCTGGAGCCGTTCATAGCCGTTCATACTATTTTCCAAATCGCCAAATTGCGAACTGAGATCACACAAAGATACAATCAAACTAGTTATCTCTAAGCTTCAAAAGTTTTGTATCTTATGTCTCTCTGCATTTTGCTTCTAAAAACGCAAATAAAAGGAATTGAATCATACCTTCTACAATAAATCACTTTTAAAGCTTGAGGAATACATTTCACTGATCATTAAAAATAAATACGATTTTAGTGCGCATTTTCTAAAACCGTACTGTTCAATTGTGTTAGTTCATTTTAGCGTAGGGTGTAACGCAAAATGTAAGTTGCATTTTACTATTTAGCATGACAAATAAAAATGTACGCTAAGAATGAGTCCACCCATAAATGCAATTAGAATATTTACATTGAATATTGCAATTTCCCTCAAAACTCTTTTTGTTGACTTTCTTTAATTGACTCTGACTTTTGACTCTGGCATTTAATATCTCATAGCTCAAGAGATTCATGAATTTACAGGTAATAGAATAACTTGTAAATTGTGATATGTGTTCTATTTTAAACTCACATAAGTTTTGCTTTCATTTCCAGTATGAGAATATGTGAGCAGCATAATCTGATAGTATTAGGTAAACTATTATTACATGGAGGGTGATTGCCTGGAAATGGTAAGGGTATGGGTATCCGTAATAGGGGGTTATTGGAACAAAGGAATTTGAGGAAGAGCAATATTGAAATTATGTAATTTTGATGTGATGATCTTATGATCTCAGAACGCAAATGAATTATGTTGTCTTAATCACTGCTTGTAAATATTTTTCTTTTAAATGGTTATTATTTTAATTAGTCATGATTCACGATGATATGACTGAAAGAATGAGGATGCGGATTATGCTTATTGATTAGTATGCGGATGTAATGTGTTTAAGGGTAAGATATGATATTGATGAAACTTTTGGGTCCAGGGATGTCTCTTTCGTACAATATTATTTACGTCAGTCTGCGCATTCGTAGACTGTTAGGATTAAGATGAAACTTATCAAAATATTGAAAAATATGACCTTTGGCACTTAATCTCAAATGTATAAACACATGGAATTTTCATTAGCGTAAAAATTTAAATTTTTATGAGATTGTACGATGTTAGAGGACATGATTTTTGATTAAATTATTAAAAATTTAAATTGCTTTTTAAAACTAAGCTATAATTAGTGCAATTTAGTCATAATTTTTATATGTACGCATGTATGCCTCAGAGCATAATTGGACTCGTGTTGTCATCTATTCAGGAAGTCTTACAGTTGCATATTCACCCCACAGTCGATTACAAGGACTAAGAAAAAAGCAGCCATGATCTAGTATAGAGAGATGCGAAAATACGAAGATTGATTGCATGGAATTCTCACTCCATCTGTAAAAGTTTTATCATTGTCATTGCAATAGCAGATCACTTGTCTCTGTTACAATATGGATTTGATGGTTTCACATCCATTACTCAAAAATCAGACCATTTACTATGTCTGCTATTTTAAAAGGACTGCACACACTAATGTCCTTTGGGTGGCCCTTTGGAACTTACATTCGACATCTGTCGGATCAAGACTCATTTAAGAAAAAAAACCATAATCCTTTTACGTGCTTATAGGAGATTTTGAAGAATAAAATTAAAGGATTTTGTGAAAGATCTAAAGGATCGTCAATTTATTAGAGCAACGTATGCTGTACAGTAGCTATATGAATATTCACGGCTCAAAAATTTCATCTGTATGATTCACATTGATAACAAGTTATGTAAGATAACTAAGAATTCATAAATAAATTCAAAAATGAATTACACAACTCATAAAATCATAAAATATTTATTATATCCGCACATAAAAGATACAGAATAATATGTTATATAAATATATATGCTTGCTCGCAGTATAGCCTGTAATATTTATTGATTTGCATTTAAAGCAAGCTCGATGTGAGGAAATAATCTAACATCTCTTAACTACATTAAAAATATTAAACTGAGAGAGTGTCGCATGATGAATCTTTTTATCAATCTTTTTTTTTCAATTTTCAATCAAACCTCATTTTCAAAGATTTGAAACGTCAGCATTTCAACGCGAAAAGATTACGCGTGCTTTTCCATACCTTACAAGAAAGTAAGCAAAAGAGATACCATCAACAAATCCGAGAAGGCATCTTTTTCCCAAATATCCAATGCGAGCACAAATCTCCCAACAAAAAATTACAAAAGAGAATACCATTCCAGACCACAGCAAAATGAATATAAGCAGTATATTTCCTCTCATCGTGGGCTTTTCTACTTGACTCAAAGCACCAGCGGTAGGTGCAAACTGACCTGTGCTAGTGACAAAGTCATGCCACCATTCCAAAAGTCCGGATGCCTTCAACGATTGAAGTCGTCTTATCACATTTGGATGAATCACTCCCTTAATTTTAAACGTTGTTGACAAATTGAAATACTTCTCCGTACCAACAAATACGTTTCGCTTTGAACTGGAGCTCAGAAGTTTCATTTTGTAATCGTTGCACATAAATCTGGGGAGAACAAGAGCAGCTTTATTGCATGATTTTAAAAACTGAAAGTCCGCTAAAACATTTTCTATCTCAATCATAGATTTTAAATGTTTTTCGAAGTCATACTTCTCACGAAAATCGTGAAGAGTTCTGTTAGGCCACTCCCGTTCGACGACTCTTGTTATCAGTTTGTCTAGTCGGGGATTGAGCCTCGTAGCTTGCAATAACAGCGATATTGAATCATAGTTTCGTATACTATACATGTTTATAATTTGCAGATTATGAACCGCCGAGAATAGCCATAACTCAAGATTGGAATATAAGTTGTGTTGGTTTTTCCATTCGAGAGAAATGTTTTGATTTCTAAAATCAAGTCGAGTAATACCGTCAAAAATTTTGGAGATATATACAAATGAGACAAAGGCTCTTGTCAGAATAGTAAAATTATCACGTGTCAGCTCTGAGATGAATCTGTACGGAACAGGTTTCCTTGGTGATATCATCTCGTAGACGTTTTTGTTTTTGTAGGCGTTGCTCAGAACGACTCCGGCGAGGAGAAATGATAGAATAGCTATGCGAATGCGTTTTTCTTTTTCCATTGAGGAAACAAACGGGTTTCCTTGTTCAACCAGGCATTTTGCTAGCATCCATAAAGAGTCGAAGAAAGACACTGATCCAAATGGTTCTTGATGAGTGATGAAGAGTGACATTGCAAGAGAAGAGACAAGAATACCAATCCAGACGGGAACTTCATATGACTCGTGAAGTTGTGAGAAGGCTAAGGCACTGTGCTTTATATCTCCGCCGCAGCCAACAAATCTTAATTCGTACATGCTTTCCGGAGTAGCCACAGGGTAATTCAAAGAGTTCAGTTGTGGAACTTCTAGCCAGTTTAAATCAGTTGCATCGAGACTCCTGCCGTCAATTTGAGGGAATCGCCGACTATTGATGCAAACACTGAAAAGAATACAAGGCCTATTAGAAATAGCGGGAAAGTTTAAATCTAAGGTTGCACCCGTTATTGTTCTTAATACAATAGCAAAAACATCCAGAAATTTTCCACTCCAAAATCAAGTATTGCTATCTTACAAGTAAACCTACGTTGTGGGCAAAACTTATGAAAAATGAGATCAAGAATTTGATGGGGAATCTCAATCACCACACCGTAAGTTATGAGCGAAAATATTCGAACTCTCAAGCAAGTGAGTCAAGTCATGTTTTGCATGTCCCCACAACGTATGTTTCCTGTTAGTTTAAACTTGATGTGTATACTGATTTATTATTAAAAATCTAGTGAAAGGAGGAATTAATGTGCATAATTCATCGTTCAAAAAAGTTGAACGTACCCCCTTGTCCCATCATTAAGTGGTTGTGTGATGTTTTTCATTGTCATTTTCATCAGTGAAACGATCGCTTTGGACAACTTGTCTTGAGGAAGTTGCAATTTTGATGAATGTTTTAGATGTGTTGAGACGTGGACCTCATCACACGTTATAAAGTTTCTGTGGAAATCTTTGGCAGCTTGGTTGATCCCAAATAAATCTAACGAGGAGTCCCAAAATGTCGTTTCCTGCTCTTGTCGAGGATAATACATATTCAAAGGATTCAAGTAATAAAAACTTGGTATCAAATTCAGCCTACTAAATGAACTTGTCAGCTTTGGCGCATAAACTGCTCGGAGAATCTTTTTGATGAATTGTTCATTCGAGCCATTAGCGTCCTGTAGAAGCAACGCAACAAAATATTCAAACAATTTTGCTGATTGTGACTTATCATTTACGCTCAATTTTGTAGTATACCTCCGCCGCAATAAGCTTAAATCCGAAATTTTTGTATCAAATGATTTCAAGTCTTCAACCAAAATGAATATCTTACTTAACTGTGAAGGCAAACTGGCTCTGAAGTGTGATGAGATTGTAGCTGCAACATCAAAATGAAATACCATTGGTGGTGTAATCTCTTTCAGTGAAAGTTCGACAGGGAAATGTAAACTCATTTGAACCTCACAATTCCAAGGTTTACTCCGTGAGGATATTTTGAAAACATCAAGTTGGACGCATTTGTCGTGCTGAAATTGCTCTTCTAAATTCATATAGGATATTTGAAATGGAAAAGGTGAGCATTCCATAAACCATTGATGAATTTTTCCAGTAAATATCAAATTAGAACCTCCCGTTGAATTCTTAATGTAACTATGCGAAAGCCAAACAACAGATTTTGAAATGTTTATTAAAGCCGGAAACGATCTTCGAATTACAAGGGGATATGCAAATGACGATATTTCAGCACCTTGAAAATTTTCCACGACGACGTGACAATTTCCTTGAAATTCCTCTAATCTATCAAGAATACTGTTGAGATTTACACGCACATTCTTTTTAGAAAAGTCAGAGTTTATTTGTTTAATGGTGAGCCTATAAGTGTCTCGTCTGTCTGGATTGGACTTGTCTTTCCATGGAACAAGCTCATACGGAATAGTTTCGTGCAGTCTATTATGAAATAAACTTGTTGCGATACATGGTAAGCATATAAATAAGCAGATGACTTTAAAATGCCGGTAGAAACCGGAACAGAAACATGAATACACGCTTGAAAAATAAAGTTTGCTCATTCTGATAACCAAATCGACAACACCAACTGCTACGTGTTTGTTGTATCTAATGTTGTTGTCAGGTTGCTGTTGTATTTGTTTTGGTGAATTAAGTAGTTTCAATAAGTTGCTTTGTATTTTTATCCATATATTTTTTCAAAAGCATCAAAATATTATTACACTTTTAGAAAAGCAGGTCCACATAAGACGTTTGTGATGCGGAACACATTTTAATTGTTTGAGTTCTTGTTCTCACAAGACACCAGTCACTTCAAGTTTTCATCCCACTGAAGGGTATCAAATGGAATTGGTAAAGGTTTAGAACCACAGACATCCCTCGAAGTATTTGCTTTTTTTGTAGTTTAACCTTAGGTTTTAATTAAAATTAAGAAATTGTCGTTGAGTAAAACTACGACTTCAATAGTTTCACTGTTTTTCGTGTACACTTGTACACACAAAATACTCAAATTTGTGCTACAATGCTCGTATTGGTTGTCACCAATTTTTTTGGTTTTTATACACGTAAGCTTAAGCAATACTGTGTATTTAGTCGAACATGTGGTACTAGAGAAAATAGCAGGCGTTGTGTTGCTAGACGTTTCGGTTTATCTCGGGTGAAATACATACAGTGGCTGGTGGACATGGTAGTTATATTTTAAATCGATGTATTCATATAACAATGACGCAAACAGTATCGATTAAAATAGAAAATATCCAACTTTCGTCAGCAGCAATTAACACGAACAAATTGAAAAAATATGTCGTGCTCGTGGCTCCAAATAGTTAGGAAACCACATAAAAAACATTATTTCAGTCCAAATGTATCGCCATCAGGACCATACTATTAAATACCATGCATATCACAAGTAACTCGTATTCCGATAAATAGGTACTCAATATTTCCATACTAATTTTCCAAAACGTCAAATTGCAAACTGAGATCACACAAAGACATAATGAAACTGAATTTTTGAACTTCCCCTCAAAACTCTATTTGTTGAATTTCTTTTCGTGACTTTAAACATCTCGTAGCTCAAAGGATTCTAGATTTAAATGCAAAGGTAAATATCAGAGCTAGTTCATAAGCGGAACAAAATTTAAATCATTGTAGTTGATACACAAGCAGTCTCGCTTCCCAAAATAAATATCATTCATTAGTAAATTTTTTGAGGTCATTATGCATAACTTGTATAAATATGGTCAATTCGTGTCAAAAACTTTACTTGTATTACTTGTATCAATCCAAATTTTACGAACAATTGCAACATGCTTTGATTCTTTTTATTCACATTTAACTCAACTGTACGTTACTTATTTGCTTTTATGATTACTGATTACGCAATTTCAAAATTTAAACTTAAATCTAAGATAACTCACGCACACATCTTTTCCCGCAGTGAATGCACTGACATAATTTGTGACGAGTTGTATGGATTGTCTTGTGAATATGTAGGTTTGAATATTTGGTAAAAGATTTTCCACAAGTGTTACAATGGTAAGGTCTTTCGCCTGTGTGAGAGGTCATGCGTTCTTGCAAATTGAAACGTCGGAGAAGCGATTCGTTAAGTAGTAACCCTATGTATTTGGACTATTTTACATTTTCTTAAGTTGCTATGTCAATTTTTATTTAGAATTGTTTCTTCCTAATGCACCAGCTTGTTGTGAAAATCATACATTTAGTTTTTGCTACATTCACCATCATACTGATAAGGTCACACCAGTTATTAAGCTCATTTTGATCTGCTAGTAATTTTCCAAATATCTAAATAATGTCCAGGTTCAATTTATTTATTTTTCCAACTTCTGCAAATTTAAATAATGGAAAACATTTTTGTGAGCAATACGAATAGTTTAAAAGAAAGCTCTGTATTTGATTTGGGATTGGGCAAAATTCGACGAAAGTGAGTTTGCTCCATTTCCTCTACATAGATAAGTCTTATTTGAAAAACCTGGTTTCAGATTTCTTTGGCTTAATAAATTCTTGGAAAATGTAAGATTCCATTAATATAATTCCTCGTCAGTTTCTTTTTAAGTCTTATTCCTTGTCCCGATTTTGGCTTGCAAACCGGATAGTTTTGAATATTTCCGCATACATATGACCCTGATCTTTCTTCCCCGCAATCTTTATCCCTCTTGCAAATGCAATAGTCAAGGAGCGCACAATGTGGTATAAACTGATCAGTTGAAGTTTCTTCATCCTGGGATAGAAGCCTTCGTCCAAACTCGTTTAAGAAAACGCCATGTGGATCAAACTCTTTCATTTTTCTTTGAAATGTAGACAAATGTGGAAATACTTTCTGAATTATGTCATGTTGCGAAAAAACTAATCCATTTTTAGCCCAGTGAGGTCTTCCTGAATGTTTATCAATCTGTGAAAAAAGGCATACGTTATCAACTAGTTTCTTAAGTTGAAATTCGAAATTTGAAATAAACTGTAAATATTTCAACCTAAGTGAGTATTTACCAAAGCCTGGATTATAGCTTGACTTGGAGAAAGCCCCATCATTGGTTTGAGGAGTCGTTCCCTTCTCGCGACCAAAATCCAGTCAATAGCAACCGAAGAGACATCACTGTTTACAGCCAAAAGACTATCGGAAGGCGAAAGAAATCTGAAATAGAGTCCAACCAAAGGGAAATCTGTTGGTTGTTCTTGAAGAATAATCCGTATTGTATTCAAAGCAGGCTGCAACTCGGACATTGGAATTACCACGGAATACTCAACCGGGTAAACTGACGCGTTTCCATAATCCCAGGAACATTTTTTACAAATATTTGTAGACATTTTGTGACTATATCCTATTGCTGGATTGCTAAATTGTTTATTATTCTTACAGGAAAATATTGCACTTTTCCAAAACACTTTGCGGTAGAGTGAGAATTTCGCAAAAGATTGAAATGCAGAATACCCCAAATCATTTATATTTTCTTGCATACGTTCTAGTACCGTAGAGAAGACCAATGATTTCGCATTATTTAAGTCTGCGATAAAATGTGTCTCACAATCTCCTTCTTCAGAGGTTGGCACACGGTTTCCAACAGAAAGGACAACAGTTTTGTCAGATGGAAACCAAAAAAGTTGGAAGCGTTCTGTCGTTGCGGCCATGTAAAGGATTTTTGATGCCGTCCACAATATGGAATCTGGAAGGGGGAAATTTCGAATATGTAATTTATACTGGGGCACTGTCTTAAAAGTGGCTTCATACAAAATCCCTAAAAGTCCGAGATTCGTTCGAAATGATCTTAGGGAGTCGGGATCTGTGATGTTTCTAATATTTGCATTTCCATCGACAACAACGAGACTTGTAAGATGATCCGAGATAGATGCGGAATTTAGAAGACTGGAGCCATAAGCACCAACTGCTAGAAGTCCGCCTACTGTGATATCTCCGAAAGTTGGAATGCCATAAAGAGTTCGTTCCAAAGTGTGAAGTTTTTCTAGAAAGGTACCAACTGTCAGTCCCGCACCGACAGTTGCTAGTTCTGTGATATGATCATAGTTGAAGTGGTTGATTGACTTCATTTCGACGGGGATACCATCTGTGCAAATAATATCTGTAGCGGAGTATAATCCTCCAAGTGGTTTTACGTGGAAGTCATTTTCTATAGCAAATTCAACGATTTCTCGGATATTTTCAAGAGAAGTGGGTATTGCAGGTTTAGTTGCGGCTTTGCATGTAATTCCATTTTGGAAGGATGTGTAGGTCCAGCCTGTGGAACTGAAAAGATGAATTCAGTTTGTGAACAATAAAAACTTTGTTTTAAATATGGGTAAAATGTTGATATCAAATAAAATAATGAAATAATTCTTAACAACTTACTAATTAATCTTTTTCCCTAATCCATGGTCAGAATTTAGAGTAATAAAAACCGCAAAAATATTTAATATTTGAAGTATGGATATATTTCTCATTTCAAATTTTTATTAATTCACAATATTTCTTAAACATTTGTAGAAAACTTTTAAAACTAGCCGTATTGTATAGCAAATATGCACAGCTTGTTACAAAATGACTTCCAAATCCAAAATAAATTCAAAGCAGATTTTCATGGAGTGAAATTAAATTTGAGGAAAAATAGAAGAAACTTGTTCCCAGTAAGATACTGATCAAGACAGTCGATTTATTGCTTGGCAATTGGAAAAGACTTATTAGTCTTGTATTTTTAATGTATGTAGAATTCCAGTGATTGTTACGTCTTAAAACCTCAATTTTATTTTTTATTCACAACTTTAATTTGTAAAAATATTCTAGAAACTTTACTGAGGCAAAAAATATGAACATAGTTTTATGCTAGTTTGCATTTGAAACGTAATTAGTAGGCTTGCGCTAGTATGGAAATCACATTATCACGTTTTCAATCAGTTCTTTTCTTGGCAATAAACTTACCTGGATTCACACATCCGTTTGCAATTGACCAACCTTCACTCTTGATAATAATGGTAGTAAGGTTTTGAAACTGTAATGTTATGCGCGAATAATGAAGTGTGGTGGTTGATGAGCGATCCAAATACTTTTTGTCCGTAAAAAGGAATATTAAGAGAAAGAATCATCATTAAATCCTGATATACCTATAAATCATGTTCCCGTGTTTTTTTAGCGCTAACTAATCTAGGACTTCACCAATTTAGTAATGAATATGAACAAAATATTTTGGTTAGGTAGAAAAGCAAAACATTTTAGAGCATTTTCTCAAGATTCTTATTATTGATACTACTTTATGTATTACTTTTACCTCGTTATACGTCCAGTTTTGTAAATTAATGATGGTTGTGTTTTGAATCTTTTTAATTATTATCACAAAGTAGTATATGAAGATATACTTGTATTTTAATACTATTGCTAATGACGATCGATACAAAATGATCTGATTATTGTGTCGTCTAGACTTTATGAGCAATTTTTTTTTGAGGTTAATGTAACTCAAGTAAGTCGTTCAACACATAAACCAGTTCTAATAGGTGTGGAAAAATCATTGCGTCATTATCATCGTAATGTAACAAAAACATGGGATTTGACTTTAAAAATAATTGAAAAAAATTGAAAAAAATATTATGTGCATTTACAGGGCATGTTGCATTGCGTATTAGGTCATTAGTTATGTAGATTCATCGGACTTTTGCTATCGCGCTATCTTAAAAACAAGCTATAAAAACTAATGTGGATCAAATGCTGGCTATAACTTGTTTTATTGTATCCCACGACTTGCATCCTTTCTAGTTCACCCGAGTTTGAATAGTGCTTTGGAAAATGTTACTCATATCAATTTATGTACCCTGCTGAGGAGAAAATATCCCACGAACAGCTTCAATTAAAAATCTTAAAGTCTGTGATTTTTATTCTGATGAAATCTTGTGTTTTTGTTAATGCTCACGTAAAAGAGTTGCATTTTCTGTCTGGCGTTTTGTATGCATATTATCCTAAATGATTATGTAGATTAATATTTAAGATAAGGAAGGTGAGTATAACGAGAAAAAACATGTTCCATGCTCATAAATATTTTCAATAGCTTCTTCTACTGACATGTCCGTAGATTTTCCTCTTTTGGAATTTAGAGTAAATGTGCCACAAATATTTTTAGCGTGATATGTTTACTAGAGCCCAAATGTGTCAATAATTTATGTAAGAAAAGTGTCAATAGTTTTAAACTTTAGATTTAAATTTATATTCAATTGAAGAAGTTTTTTAAAACTAAATTTCCACAATGCTGTCAATTTCTGAGAAGTGCAGTGACCCTGTTTTGCTTAAATATGGAAAAGCTGAATATTCAGGTCGAGTGCACAATTTGGATTATTTTTGTAATCAGAATATATTAGTAACTAAGTTGGCAGTGGCAATCAGAAATGTGGAGAAGTTTTCTGCTGACAAATGTCCTATCTTATCAAAAATGAATATGAATGTTCAAATAGGAACTATGTGAGGGTTAATTATGAAACACTTTAAAAAAATATCAGTTGAAAATTACGATTACCAATTGTTCAAATATTTTGTATTTTATTACTTCTAGATACGGTCTGGTTGGTTCCAGTGGCTGTGGAAAAACAACACTTTTATCCTGTATTACTGGTATACAAAATTTGGATGCTGGAGAAATACTAATGTTTGGCCAACAAATCAATAATGTGCCAAAAACTTTATTTGGATATATGCCTCAGGTATGATACAATGTACAATCTTAAATTTGATCTCGATGTTTCAATTTTAGTACATTCACTATTTTACCAAACCAAATAACTTGTATTCAAAATTAGTCCATGTTGCCGTCTTACCGTCCTCTGTGAAAACTGATCGGATACGGGGCTACCTGACAATCTCCTTTTGCAAGTGAGGACATCGGTTTCTCGATAAAACACTTTCCACAATATTAACATTTCCATCTTTTCTTTTTGCTTATGTCTTTGTAAATTTGGTTTTTATAGCAAAGGGTATGGGACTGTAATGTAGATTCCATTTTAAGAGATATCCCACATATTTCCCACTTGCAGGCCTGTTTCTCTCTGCGGGTCATATGAGTAGTTTGTATAAGATTTATTGATTTTTTTTAATTTGTGTATTCACTCGACGCTATGTCAGATTTTTTCTTGTTGAGTATCAAATGAAAACACATAAAGAAGTGAAAGTTTTTATTAAAATCAAATTAGAGAACAGTGCCTTTCCTGTTCGCAGGTGAACTATCGGTTTAAAAAAGGCAATATCTATAAACCTTACTTGAATCTATGCATTACAAATTGTAATATTTTATCATTTTGGTTGTGTAAGCTTTCCGTGATTTAAATTAAAAAATATGTGGAGTGTGGACTCGATATATGGACATGATCCATAAAAACTTTACGAATGTGTGTCGCTTTGTCGGCTTTAATGATGATTGCTGATAAATATTCTAGAGATGCTTTCATCACTACTTCAATATGTAAGTATCCTCACAAAATATGTGGAAAGCAATTTCCACAAACCTTTCTATCTTTTTATTATGATATATTCGATGAGCGATAATATGGCATGTGGTGAAATCGAATTGGAATTGTCTAGACTCTTGGTTTTTGTTGTGATCTTTGCTCATAAAAATTTCAAAAAAAATCTTTATGTAGGCGTGTATAATATTTGGTCTTTTATAATCAATTCTATA
>JAQIXW010003817.1:0-12515 GCA_034700685.1 Willowsia buskii
TCTTCTGCGCAGCTGCTTGCAAATCCCACTCAATCTGCTCAAAACAAAGATCTGGAAAGTTTGTGGGTAGTCTTTTTTCTCCTGATGATCCTCAACATTTCGGTTTTTGTAATGGGTTTACTATTGAATATGAGGAAAGTGTGTGCCACGGCCATTGGATCCCTTGATGTTTAAATAGTTGTCTAAATAATGATTTAGGAAAATTTCAGTTAAATATTATTTCGTGACTAGTATCTTCAAACATCACAAATAGTTTGTACACATTTACAATGGTTCTCCAATGCAAAAAATATGTAAAGATTTACAAATGAATAAATGGATATTTATTGTCTCCAAACATTTTTGATTGTGCGTAGAATAATTTTTTAGTGAATATTTTCTCACTTCATTAATGCCTTTTTTATTAAGTATTTTCCTCATCCGGGTTTTACTGCGTGATTTGCAAATCTTAATCGAAAACCAAGTTAACTTACTATAGAAGGATCAAGGGTTTGGTAAGCAATGTGAGAATAAATTATGTACTGCAAAATTAGACTATATGATATAATCCAATTTCCTAATGAATGAGATTGGAAATGAAACTGTGGCTTTGCATTTTTTGAGTTCTTTCCTATTAGTAGCCCATTTGAAAGCTAAAAGGATTAACACTAAACATGTTTTTATAAACAGTCGAATAACTCCGTGGTTATTTGTCATGGGAATTAATTAATGGGGATGCAATAATGAGATAAAATTTCAAAAATCAGCTTTGAAACAATCAGTATTATGAAATGAAATGCTTTAGAACATGTAAAATATTTTGAACGTTCAAATCAGATTTACGTAATATGTAATTGTGCAATTAATTTCGGTTAATAATGTAATTATGTTGTAACCCAGGCTTTTGGGTACCTTGCCCTTATGTATGATAACATATAGCATTTTTTATTATCAGTGAAATAATTACTGGCAACGGACTGCTAGGTTAAAAAATGGGGATTATTTGATGGGGATGAAATGATTGGGATTAAAGTGCCGCTCACCGCTTTTTATCAATCATCATAGCTATTCAAGCTTTTGATTGTTATGATTATCATTACAAGAATATTTTTCTGCTCTGACTAACACATTCTGTCCCACAAACCCATCTCTGCTGACTGCGACCGGAATATGTGAAAAATAAAAAATTACGGAGTTGAAGCCATAAATATGACCCTAGTGTTGTATTTTGACATGTGAGGTGTTTCACAAGTGACATGTTTGCATGTGATTGTAATTCATAGAGCACCCCGAAAATCTAAATTAAATCCTCAGAATCCTAATTTGTAATTAATTACATGTTTCAATAATTTAAAAAATTCACGGAAAAAATTTTATAGAAATTTTTATTTATAGCTCTGGACAATGTTTTATTGACAGTGAAGGCAAAATTGTGAATGTGCGACAGTAATTGACTTTGTTTCCTTGTGTCGTCGGTAATCTTGCATTCAGCAAATCTTCTGATTAGACAATACAAAACTGCAAAGATCAAGAATTTAATGAGGATAGGATTCAACATTGGGTACTTAATATTTTTACATCTATCAGGTTTCAAAAATAACCATTTACAATTTTGATCTGAGACGAGACCGAAGATAACCGAAGGATTGTCATGGTTGGAAAAGTCCGAGGAAAGTTTTGCTGAGGATAAAACTTTGGAAGGGAAAATAAGAAAGTAAGTAGCTTTTTAGACCAGTAAAAAATTGCCAAGTGCAAAAAATTCGGAATAAAGAAATAGTTATGAAGAGAAAATATTTCCCTCGTTGGATTGACTCTGCATAAAACTCATTGACCTTCGTTCTTTAGCATTTCACTTTAACCCGGAAACTTTCTTGACCAAACAATATAGATTCCAAATATTGTTGAGCAAAAAATTTATCTGAGTTTAAATAAATATCCTACTGTGTCTTCTAAAACTGTTTATATTTATAAACAGGAAAATATGATGGATTGCTGATCAGCGCTTTAAAATGTGAAACTTTTTCCATGAAAAAATAAAGTTAGGAAGAGATATCGATGCTTCATATTTGAATTTGGTTGCGTGTAAATACAGTAGCTAATTTTTAGAGGCGTCTCAGGTTCCTTAGAATGATTTGCATTATTGGTAACATGATAAATATACGAGAAAAAGTTGGATTAACTGGTAAACTTCAATTAATTTTTTAAATAAGTGAAACTGCTTCGTTAGAAAATACTGCCTTTAAAATCAAAACTCCAACGAAAAAAGATCAGTTGTATATCCAATTGGGTACGCATAGCATAAAAATTAAATGAGATCGAGGACAATTATGTAACAATTATGCTTTGCGTTTAGAGTTTCCTCGTTATCAGCTATTCTGGTGGAGAACGGTAAGATTCATTTTAATAACATCCATCATATACCTCCATAGAAATAAAGATAGCACAAAAAGTCTCGTTATAAAACTTAATTAAGTCCACCCAATACATCTTTTATTAATTCCTGAAAGTTAAGCACTTAACGATCTATTTAATTATCCGAATTTATGTTTGATAGATTATATGTAACTCTAATAATACAATATAATAATCTTAAAATTATGCGGGGTTGAGACTACCCACGTGACAATAATTTTTGATAATGCAAGTTTTAACGTAACGTACTCTTCTTAAAATGATCTGATAGACATCAATGCTAAACGCAGCTTAATGTCAAAATAATGGGGAGTGTGCTGTGAATAACGAAAACGCTAAAAATGATTTCTCTGCATTTGTATTGGTTGTATTTGAAGACGCGTTACACAAAAAATAAAATTTGTATTTTCCAGCTGGGAATGGGAAATATTAATAAGCAAGTCGATGGAAAGCATCTGTTGATGCGTTCGGCTACTGATTCTGATCATAAAATCTTGGATTTTGATTCACAGTCCCCCCTAGATATTTGGGTAATAAATCAGGGACACATGTAAGAAATCTCATGTTAGCCCCTGCCGCTCCAAACTGCATAACACGACAATGTAGTGATGACTGTGATTGGTCAGACCCAAGAAAAGGCGAGAATATTGATTTCAGGACATGACTGACAAACTGGCTCAAACTATGATACCTATCCGTAAGTGCTTTCTCTAGTGGGTCAATATTTTTTCGTACAAAAAGTATTATGTACTTATCAGTGCTCCGCAATGCGCCTGCATTTAAAATTCCTAACCTATCATTAGTTGGAAAAACGTGAGCGATATCTGTAAATTGAGTACATGTTTCATATCCCCAAAATTTACTACAAGCACATAAAACTAGTTCCCTTTGCATGTACAAATTCACACGATAATGGGAATCAGGTATTTCCACTTTTCGTAATATAAACCCGATTTGTTCTGGAACTTTTATTATTTCATTTTATCTCTATGGCTTTTGGGGGAATTTGAGACTCTGTATACTTCCTAGCTGCTATTTCTGTTAATCCAAATAATTGAGTATAACGAATTATGCACTACAATCTCACCGATATGACGAAAAAATGGTTTTACCAAACATTTTGGTCATATGGGTCGACCCGACTCCGCTTAATTTTTATTCTCTGTGTGTATGCTAACATAACGGCTACTGATCGGTTGCATTCCTTTGATACTTTCAATGCGTAAAGAAATAAGAGATGCTTGTGTTAGAAATCTCAAATTCGTTAAGTTTGAAATTGAATTTGTCAATTTGTGGATTTTGATATTTCACATAGTTCCAATCGCGCTGGGGAATCAGAGACCCTGTTTGCAAACCGAGTATAGGTTCCGCTACCCATCTTTCTTGTTTCTTCAGGATAACCATCTAATTTCCCTTTCCTGACAACTCACTCGAATGTCAATTCCACTTGTACATCTTCAAACTGTTATTCTCATTTCATACTTACTGTCTTACTTACTGTCTTCGGAGTTTGGAAAGATAAATATAAATCTCGCCATCAGCTTTTATTTACTCACTAACCATTTTCTCCTGTTGCCATATCGTGTCATATATAAGTTTAAAAGAAGACTACTATAGTTTTAATTGGTAAAGTCAAATATAAATACATCAAGATTTGAATGGAATTTAAGTTAATTATTTTAATGGACTACATCCTCCAAAATCATCACTTACAAAAGTAAAATGTACTCAAAAATAGAATTGAATGTATATTTAATTTACTCTGACCTCGTATTCAGCACACAATTCCTTAAAAAATCTGATTGGACAGGGTGGAAAGAAGTGTACAATCTTTCTGAGAAAGGAAAAAAGGAAAGCCGGAAAGATATTCATACCTACCTTGGACTTTCTTTTGAGGACAGTGGCTAAAATTAATTTAGGAAAGGAGTCTCCGGTTCACAACTGGAAGGATGAAACATTGACGAAAAAAGCCAGATTAGTTGATGAGTTCCCATCGAATCTTCATTTGAACAATAAAACCTGACTGTTTTTATCGACAATACACAACATCCCGCTAAAAGTTATCTGCATGCCTTGTACAAAACATTTTATTGTGATAAAACTTAAATGGCGTCGAGGCATACCATACCATACCATACCATGCCATACCATGTCAATTTGCTTTATCATTCAAATTAATTCGTCATCCGCAATTGTTTTGTACACTGTGGAGTGTTATTATCCCTTCATTAATCTCTATCCCTAAATCTACAGAATACGCTCCAGAAAAGTAAAGATGACCAAACGTTTTTCGTGTTGATCAGCTCCCCAAAATGTGGATCAAAACGTTCACGATCGTTAGCTGAGGTGACACAAAATTAAATGCAGAATGATCAGTGAAATGGAAAGAAACGCAGTATCCTCCCAGATTCCTATTCCGAACAGGATTCTAGATTATTAACCGTAAGAAACAAAATTTGCAAGTGAGGCTATGGCAGAAGTGGCTCTAGAAGACTTCATGTCAGACCTATCGATGATTCAAGGCTACACAGCCAACTTGGCGGATTTCATTAAAAATATTGAAGCACTTTCTCCATTGATTTTCTCTGTGTGCTTATCAGAAAGAAAACTTCTCAAATTTCAGTCCCGGAAATGTGTAATAGCGTTAAGTGGCACTCCCGCAGCAAAAGTATAAGTCTCAAGTCACCCCACAAACATTTTAAAACCTGTCTTCATTCTCTCAAGCTTAACTAAAATTTATTAAAAAATCTCCGGCTGATTAAGCACGGAAAGCTCTGGATTCAAGCAATCAAACTGATGGATGGCTGTGAAGAAAGAAGAAATCAATGTTTGGAAAAAAGAGCTGCTGAAATAGAGAAGAGGGAATTGCACCCTCCAAAAGCAATTTGAGCATTGTGTACAGAGGATAAGATCACAGCTCCCTTGATGTGTAGCTCCATCACGACAAATGTGTAGTGAAAGCTATGATTGATAAACTCACTGCCAATCTGCTTGTCAATTTCTCTCCAAACCGCTTCGCTCAGCCTACAAAACGAAACACAGGAAAAAGGGCGGGAGTTATGACTCAGAGAGATGACTGGCGAGCTGATTCAAACCTCCATTCCAGTGCTTTCGCTATTCCCTTTATTTTGGATCGTCATTTCTCAGTATCCAAGCAGGAAGGACAACAAAAATTATTGATCATCTGATTGATTACTATTGCAAATTCAGGGAGAAATGGGGTAAAGTGGGAATCCACGTGACATTTTTGAGCTGGAGCGATACCTACATTTCAAAAAAACTAAAAAGCAGGTCGCCTGGTTTGTTTGGCTGAGGAAGAAAATTTTGGAAGGAAAGTGGGTGGTTTTTGCGACGCGGAAATATACGCAAAACGTTGTTTTATTAAATTAACCAAAATTACGAAAGTGACCTTGAATTCTTCAAAAAACTCAATATTTTGGATTTTCACTACTCATTTTAGAGATTTTAGAGCAAAGCCAAAAGTTTTCTTGATTGCTGATCAACGCATATAGACGTACATTCAATTCTCAGTATAAATTTTATCCGCTTGCGCCGCCTTAAATTGATAAATTTTTGGAATTTTGACAAATTTGTTTTAAAATTTTGAATTTTCCCCTACTGCGCAAAAGCGATCTTAGCAGAGAAGACGAGAATAGAGATATCTTATTAAATTCTCTTGCAGTAATAAATGTTTTCTGTTTACTAATCTTTACTACTGCAGGCATATATTACTTTGAATTCTGTTGAACGCACAATCCCATTACAGCAATTTTAAATGTTAAACCGAGTTTGGGTTTACCATGTGACACTAGAATTTTTACATGCGAAGTTGTTAAATTTGATCTCTGAACGGCAACATGAGAGATTTTGTGATGGAAATTAGGAAAGAAAAAAGAAATTGATAGCTTTCTTGAGAAAAAAGAAGTATAATGGGAAGCGATATCTAACCAGCATGCAATATAAGGTCTTCTTCTGAACAGCGTGTGAAATTGTGAAAGATGAAATATGTACGAAAAGGGGTTACAATGTACTTCTTGAAATTTTACTAATAATATTTTGCTGCTACAGATACTTCTCTAGTCCAATACTATCGACCTATAAAAACAGGAACCTGGGTGGTATACATTTATGTACATAAAAGAAAAACAACTGAACGGAGTCGAATCGTTACAAATGAACAATATGTTTAGAAATAAAATTTTATATACTTAAAAGTTGATGAACAGAAACTTAACGGGAGCTGCTCAGTAAACAAAATTTCAAGTCAACCCAATCCCAAAAGAGGCATGAGAGGCAAAAAATTAAAAAATCCTGAAAAGATTAGGATTTCATTGCAAAAAGTGGAAGAAGTGAATCCCACTATGGCATGGTGTGAACTCATAAATGCCTAATTTTTATTCATTATTGAACATAGTGGTTGGGAGTGCCCTGCAAAATAATAATCTCAAGTGAACCCAGGATCATTCTAAAACCGAAATTAAACATGCTTGGCAAGACCATTGGAGAAATATGTTCACTGAATCCACGTCCACAACACCTAGCCCTATTTTTGTTTCAAAAAGTTTGTCTCTAATTATTATAAACTCCACCCATCAAGCTAACGAGTGTTAAATGCATCTCTCTGGCCGATGGAAAGCACGAAAATATTACGATTGTTTATTCATGCAAAATCTTACAAACGTTCCATTATCATTTCAAAGATTTTATTTGTTCGTTCGAAAGATAATTCCCTTCACTAAATCTAAAGCACACTAAAAACTGGTGCATAAAAACTATGTGATCATATTACGGTTTCTCAATATTTGCATTAGTGTTTCTCGCCAAACGTAATTTCTGATTAGTGTTCTTGAATGAAGAATGTTTTGAAGCATCAATACCTCCAAAGTATGGTATATTAAATAAAATAAGACGGATCCCTCGCAGCATCGAAGGCAAATCTGCAATTTTTTTTATATATTTTTATTGGGGAAGTAAACTTGGGAATATTTTTAGAAGAATGTGGATTCCTCTTTCTACTTTTGGGTTTCTTCCCATCACGCACAACTCCATTTTATCCTGGCAAGAACTACAGTTTAGAGTTGATTCAATCTCATGCATTCCCAGTGGTAGTTCTAGCCTGTGCTACTGCGGACCAGAATATTTGAAAATAAAAATGAACGAAGTTGAGTAGAGGCGCACCAGTCTACAGTCACTTCATTTAAATCAAGTAAGTGTTTCGGGCCCAACCCTAGAGAGCCAATATTTTGTAGATTACGCAATCTGGTATGGCTTATGCATCCGAAACAAAATTTCACGCCGATATCTCTTCATTAAACTTTTATCTCCTCCTTGTTAGTGATCGTATTTACAGTAAACCGAAGTAAAAATGTTCAATTTTCTTTTAACTTTTTAGAAAGATTTTCAGGCTGACTGGTCGAGCACTACATTTTTTCTGTTGTGTAGTAAGTAAATGGTAGTTACTGGAGTGCTCTCAAACAGCCAAACCTCGAAGAATTTCCGTTCCTCAAGATTTTCCATCCTGGTCTTGTTCTTTATACTTCTTCGCCTTACATAATCTTTGTCTAGTATCTCACCTGTAATATATTAAATACCGAACGCAGAGAATAAATAATAATAAGAGCTCAGGCAAACCAAACGGTGGTACCCATTTTTGACAATTTTTGTCGAGTGTGACTGACTATCATGATGATAAAGTGTCTTATACTAAGAATTGATAGGTCAACCCTTGTGACAAATAGTCCATCTCAGCACTTAAAAAAGTAGATAATACCCGCCTATGGTGCGATATGAGGGATCATTGCTGCAAATTACAAAGTTTTTTTTAGATAGCCATATTTAACTATACAATCCAACAAACAACTGGGACATCAATTTAGACTTCATTTGGTCCAATAACGTTACCTTATATGTAATATTTTCGATTGTTGACTTCGTTGGAGATTCAGAATCACTCTAGAGATTTGAGCTTTATGTGTAGCTAGAGACACCTCCATGTCTCCATTTTCTTTAGCCGTTTGAAATACGTTCAAAGATAACTACACAAAACTATAGAAATGACTTAAGGAATATTTATTTACTTCTAATTAATTGCATCAAAATTTAGGTCATACTCATTTTTTTTTAAATGCTGTGAAACAATCCCGTACTTCCAACAAATGTATTAATTTATTCGAGTTGTCAGGGAGGAGGGAAATGTATAGTTTTTAAGAAAGTAGAAGAAAGGTGAAAAAATGAGGAAAAAGTAACCAGGATGTAGAAAACTGTCTCAAACCCAAGAGCGATTGAACCTATGCGAAGCATGAAAATCCAAAAGTAGAGTTATTTACTTTCACTGTCAGAAATTGTAGTACATATTTTAAAGTTCTAATACCATTTGTTAGTTATTTCCGCACACGAGTCTACAGATCAGGAATCTGTGTTTCACTGCTATCTTATTTTGCCAACAAAAAAATTAAACGACGTCTTGTTGAGCAATGTAACCAAATCGCTTGATCATTTGTACAATTTTTTCGTCATTGCTGAGGTTGGAGTGTAAAATCACCTGTATGTAATAGTTGATTAACAGAAACGCAGATGTTCATTGAACAAAGTGTCAGAATACCCCAAACCTCTTGAGATTAAATGAAACAATAATTTTTTGATGGGTTTCTATTGCAAAAATTGGAATTTTCTTTACTAACTTCACAGAGTTTTAAAAGATTTGCAAAAATATTTTCAAAAAATTGCGAATATTACGAACAACGAAATCAAGAATTAAAGTGTACGAACATTTCAGAGAGTCCAATCCTCACAAAACTCTTTTAGCTATCGTTACATCTTTTGGAGTGTATTCGGGGGATGGGGGTCTTGGAGGGGACTTCTGGCTCCAACTTTCTACAAACTGGCGAAAGATTTAAATAAACAACCATAATGCTCACATGGTATGCTTCAACTCCCTTTAGCTTTAAAACTTCGATTTTTATGTTTTAATTGCAAAAGGTATCCCTCATTCCATTAATTTGTGTTTGAGCAATGTCAAGTTCAATATATGCATTCTTATTAAAAATAGAGGAAATTCATTTTTAAATATGAGTCATTTTTTCTTGAGTTCTTAAGTAATTAGGCATTTCTCTCCATCACACAAGCTTTTCTCAAAATTGCTTCCACAAGTATCTTCCGCCGTCTCAGGCCTCCTTTTGATTTCCCCCTTTCCTCAGTAAAAAATTATCGGGTCTAACCGAGTCGGTCAAGCGATTTTTGAAATTTCTTATTGACAATGGCTTTTGGGAGATTGAGGGAAGACTTGTAGTTTAGTCCAATTTTTCCTTCTGGTTAGTACACAAATATGGGTGGTGCTCTGATATTTCCAACAAAATCGGCCCAGTCGTCTGTGCTCCATTGAATCATTGAGATGTTTGGAATGAAGACCTCTAGAGCAGCTTCTGTCACAACTTCACTTGCAAGTATTGTTTCTAATTGATCCAGCGCATTATTTTTAGATGCGGAGAGAACCAAGTGTAAGATAAATTTCATATTTAGTTTTATCAAACAACTCAACATGAAATTGCTTATGGTTTAAAAGCGAACAAAATTGACCTGCTTATACATGGAATGAAGACGTATAGAAACAAAACTTGAACGGAATCATGTACCATGTAACAACTTTTTTTATCATCCCAGATTTTTGTTCACTGCATTTATTTGGACGAGGTGGGAATATGAAATGCCATACAAACATCACAATTTTTATGTATTAATCGGGAATGAACTGCAGAGATTTGGATGCAGTCAAAAGTATTTTGTGTGGATCAAGCACACTGAAATACTATTACATAAAATAAATGCTTCACCAGACGTTTACAACAAGATGAAAGACATATGACGAGATGTAGAGTTATAAAAATAGGCTGACTACATGGCACTAAATTTTGAAACTAAATTCAACCTCTGTTGCAAACAGTTCATCTCATTATTAAAAATCAAGCAGAAAATCCACGCATGCGATCTTTTCTTGATAATCAGAAGGATAGGAAGCTTAATAGTCATCGTCATCATCAGAATCACGCTTATCATGTTTCACTAGAAGATTTACTATTAGAAACTCACATGTCAAAATTCTAGTTTCGAATTGTGAGCCTCAACTCCATTTAATTGTTATCCTTAGTGTTTTTCTTCTACCCATAGTAGAGGTAATTTTCGATTCATAAAATATCGGTGTGATATCAAATAAGTTACTAAGCATTATGGGAAGGTAAATCTAGAGAGGCGAACTTTAAATAGTTTACTGCATAGTTTGATGCTTAAAAGCATTAAAAACTCCTACTAAAATAGTTAATTAAATTTTCTACAAATCAGAATCCCGCCATGCGGCTATTTAACATATCTCAAGTGTAGGATATTTTTTACAATAATGTAACCTTGATGGAAGCGTGTTGAATTTCAAAACAATTACAAGGGTGACACAATAAGCCGGTTTTATTCTGGTTTTAGAGACATTCCGGATTCCTCTCAGAACTTTCTCAATTTTCCCCAAAAATATAATGTTCTTGTTTCATGCACTCATAAAAACACTCACATTTAAATTTCTCTTCCACAAGTTTCATGATAACTCGTGAGTGCGCCGTTTCCACCTTGAGGCTTCAAACTATATATATACATTCAAACGAAATCAGACTTTAAACTGTATGCTCATTTTGGAATTTCTGATCCGTACAAAACACTTTACTCTATCATTTCATTTTTTTGCTTTTTCTTTCTACAGCATTCCCCAAATTGGCAAAACAATTCGGATAATCAATCATAATGCTCACATGGCGTGCTTCCACTCTCTTTAAAGTTTATACTCATCTACCATGTTCCAGTATCTCTAGGATAAAAGAAGAAATGGTTGGATTCTTTTTCTCTTCTTTTCAGGAAAGTCTTTACTGTATTCTCCACATTCCTGATGGAATCGCTAAGATTTCAGAAGTTTGACATGAGAATCCAGTTTTTTTCTAATTTTAACAACAGACAACTCGCCAAACTAAAGTTTATCTTCCCACAGCTTTCTCATTGTTTTACAAGATATTACACACTTCTTTCCTCCATTCAAAATTCTCAGCTTCAGCTTCTCACATTTTACTTTTTTTCCACAAGTTTCCGCCTCAGCCTTTTTTTCTAGCCTAAAAATATCGTACCAGTGCAACTTTCCAGTCTTTAAATTTCCAATATGTGGCTGTCGATTGAATTTGAAAATATAATTTGAATTTCTTTCCAAAGACGGTAACCAAAAGAAGAAAAGGTTTACGAACAGGATCACAGCTTGACCAAGCTTGCCAGTATCAGTTTCTGTTTTCCCGCTTTTTGATTGGTTAAAATAATTGATATCGGGATTTATCTACTTCCTTGCACGCTTTTATTAGAGGAAGACATGGTGACTTGTGACGGCGGAAGTAATAGCCGCAAAATTGAATGCAAGAATACATAATTTCCAGTAATTTTTTTTGTAATTTTTAATAAATCTCGATACCTTAGCTTCAAGATTTGATTTGACGGAGAAATATTTTTTTACTGCACTGTTGATGAACAAACGTGTGTAATCTTGATTTCAGGCTAATTCTAAAAATGCTAATTCCAACTCAAAGGTTATAAATTCAATTCTTTTAAGGAAATAATTGGAATAGCGTTTTAGTATTTAAAATTCACGTATGTATATTTATCAAACTAATTTTAAACTAACTGAGTAATATCCCAATTAGCAATAAGGTCATAAGTATATCTTGAAATGATAACATGAATACCGTGATGAAATCACCCATCCCATCCATCCATCGCATCCCCAGAAACTGTTGCGAATCTCGTGACATCCCAAACACTCAATTAAATTCACAGAATCCTAATTAATGCTCTGCTTCAACAGTAAAAAATTTAATTAATCGAATATGATTTCTGAATTTTATTTTTAACTCTGTACAGGGTTTTAGAGATAATTCTCGTTGTATATATTGGTCAATTAGTAATTATTGACAACGTCATATCGGCTACCAACATGCAATAGCTCACAAGTAAATAAGTACAACTTCTCAATACCTCACAAGTGAAAAAGTACAACATCTCAATACCTCACAACCAAAAAAGTACAACATCTCAATACCTCACAACCAAAA
>JAQIXW010003818.1:0-12514 GCA_034700685.1 Willowsia buskii
TTTATTCATATTATATTACCGCATTTGTGAGAGTGACATGTCTAATTAATTTGGATGGATTTTATTACTTTTTAATTTTTACATGATAAAATATTAGTGAGCCCTGGGTCTTACAACTTGATATTGTGAATTATGCTTACTTTACTTACAATCAGTAAAATGATTTTATTTAATTCTGATAGATCGACTACATATATTTTTCATTTAAAGTTAAGCACTGAGCAGTAACAAACTAGCGGTTGTTGTGATACAAAACCCTTGAAAGTTCAACGGGGTCAGTCTATCGAAATAGTTACTTCCAATAAAGTAGATACGGATATTAGACCATGACTTTACATGTCTTGCTACGTAATTAATAATGAAGCGATCATTTGTGCTTGTGCAATGAGACTTTACCAATGCATGTCTCACACTTTCTACAACTTTCTCTGAGGCAGGATACGTTTTCGAGGCTTGTCCAAATACAGCCATGATTATGACCCATGTGTCCATAGCTAACAGAATGAAGATAAATTGGGTAGATGAATAAACCTTATTCGCTTTGTTTGACGAGTGAATTCCCAAAAATAGGCTGAGTATTTGGGTAATGCTAAGTCCAAGAAAAGTAATGTTCATCAAGCCTTGTGAAAGAACACTGTTAAATACACTGGCCAACAATTGAAGCTTCCTGTAGTCTACAGTGAGGTTCAACCAAGTCTTGTCTCCATTATTAGGCGTTCTAATCAATTGTTGAACGGAAGCTTGAAGCTGACAAAGAGAATGCTTTAAGCTGGTAAAACCAAAATTTTGATGGGCAATAGTGGTCAGTATAGCAATCGGTACTAGAGACTCCCACGTTATCCAAATTATGATAGATTGAAGAATTAAGAACGCACTCTTAAATAATAGATTTAGGTCCGTATAGAAGACAGCGAATGGATTGAAACCTGATTTTGGAAACAGGGCAGCAATAATTGTTACCAAGCTGGGAACAATAATGCCTGTATAGCGTATTAGTTGTGAACATAACAAGGTCAATCGATACTCCAGCAGATGAGTTGATAAATTTTGGGATCTGGAGTTATCTCTAAATTCCCTTTTAGAGGCTGCTACTTCTAAAATCCCATTAACATACTGGCAAAATTCAGAGCATGTCTTTTGATTGAAATGTGGAATGAAGCTAAGGTAGATGAGCACCCATGCAACAAGAAGATTCTGAATTACGCTAGATGTATTGTTAATCAAAGTCCAAGTTGGTACCCAGAATGGAATGTTTCCGAGAGTCAGAAAGGCCAAGATTATAGGTAATACTTTACTGGCAAGAATGATAAGATTTGAAGTATGACGTATTCTCAGTTTTTTAGCTTTGGAATCCCAAATATAGGGTTGATAGCATGTGCGTTGTAGTAAAATTGAGAAAAGGTTTAAATTTTTCTGGTTTGCAGTATCAACTCCACGAATTTTCAAAAATTCTTGAAATATTTTGTCAAGCAAAATAGATTCCATGGCAAATTTGGGTAGCTTGTATTTTCTTGAACTCGGGCTCGCACATTTTTCATGCTCTTATAACATATCATACGTTAACGTTACATAAGATAATTGGTAATTTATTTCCTCTTCGTCGAAAAGAGGTAATGTGTAATCTGTCTATAGCTAAATTTCACGGGCATGTGTCATGATGGGTTAGATATTACTTAATTGACGTTGTCAGTGGGAGTTTCGTTTCACTACTAAACTTGAAGTTTTGTTACTCATTAGTTGGTTTCTTTAGTCTGTTTTTGTTTTTGATATGAAACTACCGTAAGAAAGAATTAACTACACTACAATCTAGTGTAGAAAATATTATTTATTGTTAGTATTTCAGATTAATACATTTGATACATAATAAATGGTAAATTATTTTGTTTGTGTGTTACTTTCAATTATGTGAACAACACGATGAATAATATGTTTTTGTAGCATTATTATTGATCTGTCTGTACTTTTTTGTTATAGCAACCGTTTATAGATAACAGTGAAAACTTATGTTAGAGAAAATTTACCTGCTTAATAATAATAATCACAAACATGTTTGATTTGGGACAAATGACAAATAGTTTACTGTGGTAAAAAATTTCAGCTACTTTTATAGCGATTATAAAATAAGATTTACTCTTTTCAAGTACTCAAAAATGCAAGATACATCGATAGCATTTTACTCTATACTGTCTATACTCTCTATACTACTATGATGTTACATATATGCATAATGAAATTCTACACCTACGGAAATCTCGTATATTTCACCACCTATATTTTTTACGACATTTTAAAAATCTAAGACACATAACAGGACAGCTTAGCAGATTTACTATAATTGTATTAAATATAATTATTATTACGTTTGAGCTTATTTGGGACTGTTTTAGGCCAATAAGAAACTTTATCTGTTTGGTGAAGATGACGAAATTTATTACCATCAAATGGAGTCAGAACTACATAGAACCAAGAAATATGAAAGGCATTTACTGGAAACACGTGTCACACCACACACTTGTCCGACACTAGCTGCTATAGCCAGTATCCATCCATTCATTCATTTTATATTCAGAATAAAATCAAGTATACTTTCATTCTTCCCCTTTGTTACAATTAACTCCATATAACGTCTTCATAATGCCTACATTACACAATAAATTATTATTAATAACATAAATACGTAAGTCCGGTTATCTGTGGGTCGAATGTTTCAAAATAGTATGACTTCCTGAAAAAATGCTAGTAGCCAACACGTCAACGTCAACATAATTCTCCAATATTTGCGTTGGGTTGCCAAGTAAATCTTTTCCGTCCCACTTTTCATACAGAGCCTGCCAATATATTAAAGGTTTCATGCTTCCGTATATCCCTTTTTAGGTTTAGCACACACGAAATTGCTACACACTTCCCGATGGGAAGTACCTACGGTTTGATGGATTATAAAATTCATTTCAGGCTTCAAAACAGAACCTAAATACTTAAATTTGCATGTTACGTCAAGTTAGATAAAAAATTCATAAAAATGAAGTCACAAATTACGTTATGCACTACATAATAATACATACATTCCATGTTCTAGCCAGTCAACCTGACAGAATCAAATAATAACTTTATTCTTTTCTTAAGCTATTTCACATGATAATTATAATCAACATCACATAATGAGATAACTCTGTCATCGTAATATCATCATTGTGAAATAAGTAACACTCTACCACTGACCTCCGATGCTTACCATTGGAGTGAGAGCACAGTTTTTAGTGTGGTATATATCTGTAAAAAGACTTAAAAAACATTAAAATGGTGATTCAGAAATTTGTAAGAATCTTTGTAGCAGCAAATGAAGTTTCTCCAAAGATAGCTGGTAAATCTTTCATTTACAATTCTAGGAGAGAGCGCTTTGAAATCAGTGATTCGGACCAATTCTGTACGCGATTTCTCTTCATGGTAATTCTTTCTGCGGCGGCAGTATTACAATGTCGGTTATCACTACTCCAACACAGGTTTGGTCAGTCCGCCCAAAATTATGAGAGCAAAGAGGATATTGTGATTGTCAGAGTCAGCATCTTGATTATGATGGCTATTATAACTTTAGAGGTGGCAGTGGTATATTGGATTCGGTGGAGAAACCCGATGGAATATACAGATTTTTTAAATGGTCTAATAAACATGGACAAAATGAGCAGAAAAAGGATAAATTGGTGTTCCTTAAAGGAAAGGTTAGCAAAATTGTTCTTAAGGTTGAATCTGCATGTCTTTGTAAGACTGGTGATTCTCTTTGCATCCTGTTGGGCCACTCTAAGAACCTCCTTACCTATAAATATTTTACAGTTGTTAAAACTGCCAAACGCAGCAGTCTGTCGGGATTATTCCTTAACGAATAGTAATGTACACTTAAATTGGTATATTGGCATGCTAGGATCGTTTGGAATTTTTTATATAAATTATGTCGTTTGGACAGCAATTTGTATTACTGGTCATCGTGTGGCTACAGACATTCTATTAGGAACCATTTCCATTTCATATTTTCAAGGAATAATTTTAAGGTAACATAATTGAATATTGTGTAAAATTTGCATTTGTATACATAGTTAAAGTAATTTAAATCTTGACATTTTCTTCCATAGTAACTTCCAAACAAACTCTAAGAAGGAATTAATACGCAAAATACTTGAAGCGAACACAATAGACCACCGATCATTGCAAATTATTGTGGAGCGTTTTAGTAATTGCATGCAAGCCATCTTGTTTCAGACTCTTGTTTCTGCTGGATTGGTGGAGATATTGACATGCTTAGTTTTGCTTAAATCGCATTCTTTACCACTACTCCTTCAAATTTTCTTTGGAATCATTGCAGCAGAAATGGTTTTTATTATCGTGGTCGCATATGGGTTCATTGGAGACCTGAATCTAGAATCTTTAGGGTTTAAAAGATCATTGAAAAATTGTCTTAGTAAATTTCAAAAATCAGAACAAAAATTCTTTAAAAAGTTCATTAAATCTGTTGCAGAAGTAAAAGTACGATTTGGTTACTCTAACTACCTCGAGAAAACCACGCCGCTAATTATTCAGTCGTTTTGTTTGAGTAGGATCGTCGACTTGTTGCTTTTAAAGGCATAAGTGATAAGTATACGTTGTTGTAAATCTTATGTATAAAATTTTATGCAATAACCGAGTAGGCAGGAGCCGTTTTGTAATAAACCGTCTTTTTCAATTTAATGCAAAATCGCAAAGGTCAATATAGTGCATTAACTGTATTTAACTGATATATTTTTTGTTCTGATTTCTAGTAAAATTTGTTGATTATTTATGAAAGTATTGATCATAATATAATGTGCTGATATGCTCTACATACATATTAATGATTCATTCAGTATTTATCCAGTATGTTTATTATTATTGTGAAATGCAGATTGTAATGAAAATATACCTACTATTTTCATTTATATTAAGAATTCCAAATATCTCCCTATCGAAAATCAGCTAATCAATATCGACATCGCATCGTGTTTCTTGTAAGTCAATCAAATTAACAAGAATATTGTTTTTCTGATATAATTGTCAGTCCGTCAGTCACAACTACAAGTTTCTAAAATGTCATTAGTAGGAAGTTTTTAGTTATTTTTTATAATACTAATCTATAATTTCCTGACGAAAATTGGAAAAAGAGTGACAAGTTTGTCCCTGCCACAATGCTAAACCCCATGTTAACGCTTGATGCTAAACCCCATGTTAAAGCAATTTTTTTGTCCCTCTGAATGCTAAACCCCCATGTTAAAGCAATTTTTGTCCCTGATATGATAAACCCCATGTTAAAGGAATTTTTTAGAAGTTAAAATTATTCGGAAAGAAAACAAATGCTAAACCCTATGCTAAAAAATTCAAATGCTAAACCCCATGTAAAAAATTCAAATGCTAAACCCCATGTAAAAAATTCAAATGCTAATCCCCATGTAAAAAATTCAAATGCTAAACCCCATGCTAACAAAGTTGAATGCTAAATCCCATGTTAAATTGTTATAATGCTAAACCCCATCTAAAAAAATTGCAATGCTAAACCCCATGTTAAAAAATGTAAATCCTCCTGCGCATTAGCGATCCGTCCAGTTGGCACCGTTGCAGCAACTCTCACTATCGGTACGGAGCTCATCCAAGGTACCGTGCCTAGCAAGCGGTAAGGGGCCTACAACTTTCCAAGAAAGTGAAAAGTCAACTCAAGTCCGTGGTAACTAAGGAAGTCATAGTTATAGTCATAGTCATAGAAGTTATCATGTTAAAGCTTGCCTTGATGACGGATAAGAAGAGATTGGTCAAAGCCGCGAAGCCCTTCACGAAGGAGAAAATTTACTTGGATGATGATCAAACATGAGAGGCACAGAGGGAAAGTGAAATTCTGAGGGCACACTTCAAGATATTGGCCAAGACTATCATTACAGTGTCATGCAGGCCTATGGGGAGGCGCAGGGAAACAAAATTCAAATGAGAAATGCAGAATCTTTGACAAAATTGAAGAGTGACATTTCACAATTAGTCATAATACAAATTGTTATGTGTTGCATTCTGGGATTGTATGGCTTAATGGGAATTATTAGCGCCCTTAAGGGTGGCCAAGGTCAAGTTTTTAATATTGTTAAGCCTACAGGTTTAACTTGACAAAAAATGTCATCTGTAAAGTGTGTCTTATGGCTACCAATTTTACCTGGTCAGTAAATTGATAGTCCACTCTAAATGAAATGCAAAAATATTATGTTTACAAATAATTGTAATTGAAGTGTTTCTTTTTTCTTCTTCTTCTAAAATTTAAGCAAACAGTTATATAAATATAAAATCAATTTTGTTCAATTTAATTAAGTGATAATTTTCCTGAAATGTCATAATATCCTAAAAATTTAGATTAAGAATCACACATTATGACACTTGTAATTGATGTAACAAAACTTTTGATGCTCTTTGGGTCATTTGACTCATTATTATTATTATTATACTAAGCAAGTCATTGATATAGTTCCAATCGGCTAAGAATTGATTGCTGCCACCCAATAGTCCTCGCTCTAAAATAGCTCATCCTTATCAGAGCAACGGGCAACATAGAACGATGAATCTTAACAAGTTAGTGAGACGTCCCGACGCATCAATTGAAGGAACCTAAGTCGGTCGCATCCCGCTTACATCCAGGCATAGAGTACTTCACCACGCTGGACGCCCGACGAAGCATTGGCAAGTCACAATCGATGGTAATAACGTTCATTCGTCATGTATTTCCGCCCAAACTAATCAGCGACCTCATCCATTTAGAAAGGAAAAGATGACCTCGGCATGGCCACTCAATCCATCAATCCTCATTTGCATTTAACGCTGCTTTCATCTCATCAATGATTACATCTCATTCTCTGTCGTGTTCGCTAGTACACACACTAGCCAGACATCACGCGAACGATACCCAAAATCTCGTTAAAACCTAGTATCTACCATCCCACAAGATATAACCACTACTTGGTGACTCACCTCCAAGCCATCCATTTTAAGAAGTCGGAGTGGACCAATTTTTATCCGGAGGCTACGACTATTTCGTGATGGTGGATCGGTTCATCGGCCGGCCAACGTTGAAAAGAGGGACACAAGCGCCACTACCAGCAATACTGCAGAAGTGGTTGACCGATCTTGGAGTTCCTGAGAAAGTGATCGGCAACCGTGGTAGGCAATTCTCTTCTCCCAAATTCCCAATCTCCGATTTCTCCCAAAAAATGAAACATCAACTATTCCACTTAATCACCCCACTTCCTACAATCCAACGGTCTCGCCGAAATTATGTAAAAGGCCGTTAGTTACCTACTGGTCAAGCCTACCTTCCTGAGTAACATCAACAGTGACAAGTTCAAGAAAAGCCTCATGGAGCTTCGAAAGACTACACGAGCAGTTGGGTCAAGCCCAGCACAGTTACTATTTTTTGACCCCACTCGCACCAAACTTCCATCTAAGCGCAATTGATTCGCCGTAGAGTGGAAACAAAATTTGTCACCTGCGACAGGCGTCAATGAAAAAATCAAAATCTGCAAAAACAAAGTAAAACCAAGACTGCTTTGTTTCACGAATCTTCGTGGAAGCTTATCCACGTATGAAACAGTCGTCAAATAAGAGTGGCAAAGCGGCAAGCATTTTCTTTTTTCACTCGACTTCAATAATTACCTAAATTAAACATCAGTGAAGAGATTTTCAAACCGTTGTTAGTTCAACTTCATAAATCTAAATAGCATATTCCTTTGCGCAAAAAATCTGAGCTTTATCAAAGCTAATATCATGCAGTGAGAGGGGCAAGAATACATAGTATGGGTGTGATAACTCGTTAAGGCTTACAGAGTATGCGATGGAGCACTCAATAAGATAAATTCGGAATGACCTATGAAATATACATACATAGGTATGTATATTTGCACAACTTGGTGTACGTAGCTCATAAGTAGCGTAAAACTACATCAATCTTTGCTTTACTGAAACCGCAATTGAGAAATATCAACGATTTGTCGCTAAAAATGAGAATAAATAAATAAATGAGTTAACAGTTCAATTAACGGGCTACTTGATAAAGACCCCTTTGGGGCACTAGTTGTATATTATATTTAACTCGACCAGTTTGTAACTTACTTATATCATAAACCATGTTGAGATTCTATATATTTGTCATTAGAATAGATGTGTCTGTCGCAAACAAGGATGCATTATACATTGTAATTTTAAGGAAATAATAATCGTATAATAAAATGTTCCAAAAAACAAACAGCGTTTTACCGTTTCCTAAAAAAACAATTTTTCGTATTGATACGTACTTTCTCCTTAAGAGGCTTTCTGAAAAGTTTACTGTTTTGTTACTAAATTTCACCTTATTTTTGGTTGTTTTAAGTGGGCTGTAGTGTAATTTATTTATAGCGTCTGAAAAGGTTAGACTTCAAGCTTTTACATGAAATGCCATATCCTTTATTCTTAATAATTCCAATCATCACTACCGATTCGCATATTCACCTCTTTGTGAGCGCAACATCCACAGAAATTGTTTAGTGACCAACTTCGCATTTATCAAGATCTTAACTGAACGTACTACTGTACTTTCCCTGTATTTAAGAAATCTATTCAAACACAACTGAAATCAAGTCTTTCATAATGATGATTTCTAAGGATTTTCTACCTATTTTCATCGAATCTAACACGTTTCTCTCCAAACTTGCTGGATCATTATTTATATACAACAATAATCGTCAAGCCTTCGAAATTTGCAGTTCTGCTCTCAACGGTTTCAAACTACGTTGCATAATAATGTGCATTCTTTCTCTTTCAGCAACGTTAAAAATGATCCATCTACGATATTGCAACATAGCTTATCAGGATGTAGAAAATGTGCAAACTGCAGGTGAAAGCGATGACAAGGCCCCTGACGAGATTTATATTGTAAACATGAGTGCCTATATGATGCTTGCTACAGTGATGGCTTTTGTAGCACAAAATTACAGAGCACAATGCAAAAATCCAGAAGAATATATCAAGTTTCTCAACGGGATACTTCAAATAGATCGATCATTTGAAACAGGTAAATTAGCCTTTTAACCATTTTTATAAAACATAATTATAACAATTACAGGAGCTAATTTCTTTCTTAATTATACTATGCTAGAATTTACACAGAATCCTATTCCGAATCACATAAAAATGGCCAAGTTCTACCTCCAGCTTAGTACCAGAGGGCTTTTACACGCGTTCATTATTGCTGTGTCACTATGGAGCACAATCAACCCTTGCGTGGCTCTTAACATTGTTCATTTAGTGCACGTCAAGAATGCCGTCTGTCATGAGAACTTCCTTGAAAAAGTTTTGACAAATAATATTTCCAAACTCACTCTCATTTTATTAGATGTTTTGGAAACATTCACAGCAAACTTTAGCTTTTGGGTTATTGCTATTTGTACGGGTCATAGAGTTGTTACGGATGTTTTACTGGGAACTCTTTCGCTTTGTCATTGTCAAGAGTTGGTTTTAAGGTAGGCATTCACTTAAACTTTGAGAAATTGACTTGATGTAAACAAATATAAAGAAACCTTAACGTGTTTCTTTATTTTAGAAAATTTGACACATTGTCGCTGGGTAAGATTTTGAATCACCTTACATCAACTCAAAGCATCACGGACCACATTACAGCAAGCGTTGTTGGACAACGAAAACTCCAAATTCTTGCAGAAATATATAATAGCTACATTCGAACAATATTATTTCAAACGCTAGTCTCATCTGGAATTGTGGAAATTACTACAGCGTTGATTTTGCTGGGGCCAACTCCTTTGCCATTTTTAATGAAGTTGTTTTTTGCATCCATGTCATTAGATATGGCATTTGTAATTGTTTTTGCATATGGTTTTGCAGGCAATTTGAACAAAGGGTCTGATGAATTTAAGATTGTTTTGAAGCGAAAGCATGCATGTCTTACGGGATTTCAAAGTAAATATTTAGACAAGTTTATAAGATCCTGCCCGCAACTTAAGATAAGATTTGGTGTCTCCAACTACATTGACAAAACAACTCCACTAATATTCCAGTCATTTTGTGTATCTCGTATTATAGATATGCTTTTGCTTTCAAAATGAGTAACTGTTAGTAAGGTAGTATGCTTCTTAGCTTAATGTCATATGACTAACCGATTTGTGATTATTTAGACCCAAAAATGGAATAGCTATGTGAAAACAGACATTTATTGTGGCCAAAAAATACTCATAAAGGACTTTGTAAAATGATATCAACTTTATTAAGCATAAATATTCTAATAATCAAATAAAACTTTATGAAAATACATAAATTTAAATAATAATCTCTTTATCATAGTATCATCCCATCACAAATATTGGGTTTCTTGTTCGCTAATTACGTTTATGGTTTCTCCGCCTATTATAAATTGTCTGAACATTCCCTATTGATGTTTACGGCACGCAATATTATTGCTTAAACTATATTTCCATAGATTGATATTTTTAATTAGTTTACGATTAACGTATTTATTTATGAAATATTAGGACATGAGAGAAAAAACTCTTCATAAAACCAGTTCAATTTTTCAATACATACACAAAACATTTAGCATCAATCAAGATCGAAATTTTCCCTACCTAATCAGCTTTAAGTAAAAGTCAAAAGTAAACATAATATTGTTTTCCAAATAATGAACTTACCAGTCATTGTTTGTTTTATACTCGTTGTTTAGTTTTTAAGTACAAATATTTGGTATCATAAATATTTACATATACATCATGTAACATCGAAATATTATCTTGATACTTTCAATTGCCCATGTTTTATTACCATTATTAAAGAGTTTATGCATATTCAATTTTCCAGAAGTTCTGGGCCAGAACTGATACACCATTACATATTACCAATACAGAGGAAACGTTTGGTTTGGTAAGAGCGTGTACAAGGGGTCTTTTTATAGCGGATTAGCCAAAGATAGTAAAATTCTAAATAAATAACATTGAAGCTATCGAACAAAGACACACAAAAATAATTTCCCATTTTCTGCTACATTTTGTCATCAAAACTGATTAAAGTATTTCAATTATTCCCTTCGCTTAAAATTTCATTTTTGCATTCATAAATAGCAATATTAAAGCTTACCCGGACAAAATACATTCAAAAATGTTTATCGAGAATTTTCTTCGATTATTTTCTGCTTCAAACAAAGTATCACCTAAATTAGCTGGTAAATTGTTCTCTTACGACCCTCAAAACAAGCGGCTTGAAATCTGTCAAGCCAACCATTTACTACGAGTTCTTTTAATGCTGCTGCTTTCTGTAGCATCAGTTTTTCAGATTGGATTAACACAATCCACAATTATAGATTCAAGTCAATCCAATCAAAATTACAAGGCAAAAGGTAATAGCATTGTCAGAATCAACATTCTGATTATGATGATGAATATATCGTGGGAAGTGACAGTGGTGTATTGGATTCGTTGGATTAACTCTCATGAATATATCGCATTTCTGAATGGAATATTGGATATGGATCGAATCTGCAGAAAACCAATCACATCGTTAAAGGCTAGGTTGGCTAAACTCTTCTTAAAGTGTAATATACATGTTTTCATGAGAGTTATAATTTACTCTGCATCCATTTGGGGTACATTGAGACCATCTTTACCAATCAATATCGTACAGTTATTTAAAGCACCTAACGTTACTACTGGGGACTTCTTCAAGGTTTTTACTGTGCACTGGTCTTGTGAAATTGCATCATTTGCAGGAACATTTGTTATAAATTACGTGTTTTGGACAGTAATTTGTGTGACAGGCCATCGAGTGATTGCCGACATCCTACTGGGAACCATTTCAATTTCCCACTTTCAAGGAATAGCTTTAAGGTAGTTCTAGTGTCTACTTACTTATTTCTACTGAAAACATTACTGTATTAATGAAAACCTCACAGCAATAATTTGAATTTTAGTAACTTCAAAGAAAAACATCAGTCGAGGATGGAGTCAATGCAGAGCATTTTCCAAATGAACACAATCTACTACCGGACGCTTCAACTTGTCGTGGAACGCTTTAGCTGTTGCATGCAAAGTATCTTGTTTCAGACAATCATATCTGCTGGTTCTATCGAGATCACGACATGCTTTGTGCTGCTCAAGTCCCCTTCCTTACCAGTGACCCTCAAATTGCTTTTTGGAGTCATTGCAGGGGAAATGGCTTTTATAATTGTTGTTGCGTTAGGATTCATTGGCGACTTGAATCTAGAATCCCATCGATTTAAAGTGGCATTAAAGAAATGCCTAATGAAGTTTCCTAAAGGTCAACAAAGGAGCTTTGATAAATTAATCAAATCGATTGCAGAGGTAAAAATACGATTTGGATACTCCAACCATCTTGATAAAAGAACGCCGTTAATATTTCAAAGCTTTTGTGTCTGTACGATACTGTAGCAGTTAGCATTATATCTTGATGTACTGTTAGTATTAAGTATTACTTCATGTGCTATATTATG
>JAQIXW010003819.1:0-12510 GCA_034700685.1 Willowsia buskii
GATATTGTCTCACATTTGGAATTCTTGGAATAGTAATGTTTACAAAATAGAAAGCTACTGTCTTGCAGTAGGGAGTTGAAATGATAGTTAATATAACCTTATATTCGAATTTGCAACCATCTGCAAAATGTTTTTAACCAGAAGCAACCCTATTCTCTGTTTTTCGCGGATGGAGATTTTAAATCCAAATATTTGTATCTTACACTTTAAAAAGGAGTACCGTGCAAATACATCGTTCATGGATCATACATGGATCGTTCGCGTTAGGAATGTAAGGAATGGAATTCAATGCTTACGCTCCAGTTTTCAACTTCACTTAAATAGCATTGATCCTAATGCTAATGAAACATATAAAGAATTAAAAGTTGTTTAAATTAGCATTAATGGCAAAAAAGAAACACATTATCTCGCACCGCTTCTTTTTAAGGACCAAAATTATAATACAGGTAAACAAAGAAGTTTAAAGATGTGTTTCTAATTGCTGGTTGCATTAGAATGACACAAATAATAATCTCTGTTTAACCTATTAATCTACTAATTTAATTTATCATCAGACCTCTTCGATTGTTGTCAATCGATTTGCGATTTATTGTATTGGCTGTATTTACGTGTGTAATATGAATGATTTATAGCTGTATATTATTCAGCTTAAATAACCAAATCTAACTTATATAAATCCTAATTTTTTGTATCGCTACACATACTCCAAGTGTTTTTTATGAAAGTGCATACGTTTTCATACCACATACGATATTATAGTCGATTATTGACTATGGTCGAAATGCAGAATCAAAAAATTCCCTAGAAACTATATAAAATTTCCTAACCCTTTCGTAAGGAAATTACGTAAGGTACCTTACGATGAGTGAAGGAATAACCCTGCATATCGTTTATGACACTATTTACTATTTACTACCAAGACTTTTACGCAAACGCCACTTAAATGTCACAACCAGGTTAGCTCTGACAACATTAACAGCCATGTGAGACAATATCATGATATGTCTTCGTTTTTTCACTTGGCGCATACCGGCAGATGGTAATACTGGCAAATACCCGTGCTGGCAAATGCTCATGCAGGCTAATGAACATAATGGCAAAAAGTCATACATGCAAAGGGTCGCGCAGGCAAGACACCACACAGGCAAAAGTGCATACAGGCAAATGTTCATGCAGGCAAAACGCCACACAGGCAAATGGCCATACAGGCAAAAGGACCTCTACAGGCAAATGGCCCTGCAGGCATAGGGCCGGTAACGACTTTAAATTAATTTCGCAGTGAAGCACGTGGACATAAAAAAGCATTAAATGCTAGAAGGAAGAGGCCTCCTTTTTACCCAAAAATTTGCACAAGAAACTCAGGCAGGCCATTACAAATATTAAGTTTTCACAAAATGTAAGTCGCTACTGTTAGCTACAGACAAACTAACAAAAGAGAAATAATATTAACATAAGGATTTTATTCATCAAGATATTCACTCATGGCTAAAAAATATGGCTTCACATGTCAAATCGAATTTGTCATAATTTTTTCCATTCTTCGCATGGATTGCACAAAACTTTTAAGTTTTTGATTAAATACTTAAATTTCTAACGTCAAGCATTTTAAACATGTGTATCCTGTATTCCAAGTCCAGAAGCCACAACAGTCACCGTACAATTTTTTCCTCTCGACACAACAGATATCGTGGGCGGAGGAACTTTACAAAACAACGGACAACATAAAATTGACTTAAATGATTCCCTAAACTTTTGGTTGAGTAGTGCATACAGTATCGGGTTCACGCAACTGTTGCATGATCCAAGTAGTTGGGCTATCGGTATGAGTGTAACTATTAGTTTCTTTTCCCACAGGTGACCGGAAAATTGGTCGTTGTAATAAAACTTCACTCTGGCAACAATCAGGTACAGCGGAAGCCAGCAAATGAAGAAGAGGAAGGTTAAGAATGTAAACATTTTCAGCACTCGGAGTCTCCTTCTTCTGTGCATTTCATTCATCCTATTTTCACATTCAGCAGAATTTTGACAAATTCCTGATATATTCCACCAAGTAATCACGTTGCAGGCCACAATTAGTCCCAGGGGCAATAAGAAACAGGCAAAAACGTGGGTAAAGAGAAAGTAAAATACTTCCTGCGATTTTGTGTTCCAAGTTTCGTGACAGAATGGTAACAAGTTGTTACTAGTTCCTGTGAACTCATCTGGGCTCAAGTATACAAGTTTGAATACAAATGCCCAAGGAAGAGTAATTGCGACGCCAATGAGCCAAATGAGACAAACAATTTTGGGAGTTGGAGACGACGAGATATTTTGCCTTAATCCGGTAGAATGATGTATGGCTCGGGAGCTAATAAAATAAAAACGACTACAAAAAGATGTTAATTTATATTAAGATAATTATTACCTAAATTTTATATTCTCACCGATCAAACGATATGGCCACAAGCGAATAAACTGAACAAAACACAGAAACACCTTGCGCATATGGCAAAGATTTGCACATTGTATCTCCAAATATCCACGCTGCCAAATGGAAACGAAATAAATTTTTATAGCTAAATATATAACATTTTTTATCTTCCTCAAGAGGAGTATACTTACGAGTAAAAATATTCGCAACAAGTGTAGCCGGAATGCAAAATAAAATGACGAGCAAGTCTGCTACCGCCAGATTGAGAATAAACCAACTCGAAACAGTCTTCGTTTTAAATTTGCACGTGACTACATAAATCACCATAGAATTTCCCACAAATCCGCATATCAAAATAAGTAGATTTGCCACACACAAGAAAGCTGTAAAACCAACAGAATGTCTGCGACAATACTCATCTCCAAACAAGTTCACAAAATCGCTCAAAGACGTTATCTCACTAATTGTGCAAGCTTCAGAAATACTGGCAATATTTATTGATAAATTTTCATACGGGTAAATATCGTTTTCCGTTTGAAACGTCTCATTTGCTTCGCTTATTCCTGACATCCTGAAAACTTAAATACACAAAGAATCTCTATTAACTATTCAGAAATCAAAATTTTGGAGAGTGGAGAAGGGAGACATGTGTATCGCTTAAGCTCAGAAGTGGAACTAATCTGGATGCAGTTTCTTCCAGTTGCTTAAAACGTGTACGCTTTAGCTTATAATGTAAAAAAATATTGATCATTTAAGAAAGCCTTCAAATATGTACGTAGGCTTATGGTGAAGAGAAATCAAAGACACATACACGACTTAGAAAATAGGATGTCATCATTTATTAATGAAGACACAAGTACGCGATATATCCCGAGATCTGCTAGTCGATAGCTTATTACATAATTTGCATACTTAATGTGTAACGGAAGAGACCGCAAAAACACTTCAATGCGGCTTGCTGGCTGGGGAGAATTTGAATATTATTCAAATTCAATTCCTTCCCGAAAAACATACAAAATACTTCCTTCAAAACTCTGACTCTAGAAGAAATTACGTCAACTATTTTCTTAACAGCCATTGCATTTTTTGCGTTGTCGTTACAGATATCGATAACGTAAAAAGATCTAAAAAACCCAGAGCTCAATCAACCTCGAGGGACAAATATGTAATGTTTTAGTTGTCGGCGGTTTGAATAAATCATATGGGTAACCTTGTATAAGCGGTAACTTTGTATAAGCGGATTTACCGCTCAAGTTAAGAATTCTTTTCAATTAACAAATGTGTTCCTACAATTAACGAATGTCAGGGACATTTAAATACAAATTATAAATGCTACTTTCACTCCGTAATGCATTTTTACTTCACTCACTTATCGTTCTGCCTTATAGTAAATATTAATAATAAAAGTACTTTCCAGCGACAGTATAATTTCTCCCATATGCGGCTAAAATTTAAGCTATTAAATGGGAGCTATCTCATACCAACTGGAATTGTTTGGTAAATTCCCTTAAATTTCAAAATATTATATAAGGATCTTTTCCCATTTAGTCCAAAGTGAAAATAGAATCAGAATCTTCACGTCAAGCAGATGTTTTCGGTATTCCTATTAGACTTGTTTGAGAGCTAAGGATATTGAAGTAAATTGAGTAGTTGTAAATAAGTGGATTGTGGTGTGCTTTGTTTATCAAACTTTGCAAAATGATATCATTATCATATACAGACATCATGGAACATCTTATTTACAAATATCTCACATTTACAATGCAAAATGTCTATTATATCTGGATATTAGCAAAATAAGGTTAAAAATGGAGTCTGTACACTGATACAACATTATGTACAAATGTAACTGCTAGTGTGCCGAAGTGGCACACTTGCTTTATATGAAAACCAAAATAGCATTCTAGTGCATGGGCAAAACAAAGAGCCAGTTTTTCATGAATGTGTTTGAATGGCAGACGATGAAAATCCAGTCAATAAGGAAAGGTTTTTAGAGATCAAAGACTCGTTATTTAGAATTTTTTATTTATTTTTTTGTGTCCTTTTGTACGGCGGACCTTTAACCTTAAACACTGTAACGTAAACCTTATGCATATCTAAGAGTAGCATTAACTGAAACAAGTACTTGAATGTTCATTAGAAATATGGCCTACACCTTAATGCAAATATTCATGTTAGTGGTATAAATATGAATTTTTATTCAATATGAAGGACGCATGCACGAAATTTTGATAATTGAAAAATTTATATGGAAAATGTATGGAAAATAGAGTACGTCATTATTGCAACGTCACAAATTGTGTAATTAACAGTTTCTATGATCTGATTAACTAGCGATTGGGGGAAGGCATTTAGCTGCGAATTTACGGTAAGCTTGTTTACTTTCTCTTGGAATTTGAAAGCACAAACATGACTATAATTAATGCCAGCAACGGTAAGTATGTCAATATTTTATAATTTACACATCCTTATTTGTATTTTTAATGGTAATTGCACTAATTTTATAATTGCACTGGAGCAATAATTTTTTTATTTGATACCGTCAGATTCACTGGTTCTCTGTGCATGCAAAATTGCAAAGTGTATGAGTGATGAATGTATAATAAATTTAGGTTACATTTGTTATACCTATATGGAAGTATTAATAAAATTATGACTAAATGCAACGATATTCGCAGTGATGCCTACTTGATGTGGAAAAAGTAATTAATTAAACAGTCAAGATCCACTCCTGTTATAATAACGAACAAGCAAAAACCACATTTTATTATATGAACTCTAAGTGCATACAAAATAGCAAGGAAGAATCCTATTATACACAGATAAGAGATAGAAATAGGCTTTTGAGATTCGGTTTATGCAACTGAACTTATGCAACCAGTAAATAAGATGAAACGAACTCATTTTTTGATCAGTCATGGAAAAAGAGAAAATCCGTGAGAATATTGACAACTTACCTACATTAAATCTGTTTGTCTTTAGTGAGGTGATGTAAACATTATACCTTCATAGCACAAAATTATATAAACTTCACGGCGACTTATCTATAAAGTTCTATAAACCTTACAATCACACTGATGGCTGGAGTAGAAAATTCGCAAGTACTCTTTCAACTTAAGGTACCTCCTTTAATTGTTGTCCTATCTGGATTTTTCGTTAGTTAGTTAGTTGAGTTATTGCAATATAGAAGGGCCTACAGTCCCCACACAAACTTTATACAAATAAACCCCGCAGAGCGAACATGTTGTAAAGTATCAAAAGAACGACACGTTCAAAAGTTTGATTATGTGTTTCAAGCATACATGTTGCATTTGGTAACAGGGGGAAAGGTAACGAAATTTGGTCATGTAACGAAATTTGGTCGAGTGAGGAAATTCGGTCATGCGACGAAATTTAGTCAAGTAACGAAATTTGGTCGAGGGTCGAAATTTGGTCGAGTGACGAAATTTGGTCATACGACGAAACTTGGTCAAGTGACGAAATTAGGTCAAGGGACGAAATTCGGTCGAGGGACGAAATTTGGTCAAGTGACGAAATTTAGTCAAGTGACGAAATTTGGCCAAGTGACGAAATTTGGCCAAGTGACGAAATTTGGTCAAGTGACGAAATTTGGTCAAGTGACAAAATTTGGCCAAGTGACGAAATTTGGTCAAGTGACGAAATTTGGTCAAGTGACGAAATTTGGTCAAGTGACGAAATTTGGTCGAGGGACGAAATTTTTTCAGGGGGTCAGGTTACGAAATTTGGTCACAAGAAACCTAGGGTTCTGACCTACTAATGTGCCAAGTTTGGTCAAGATCGGTCAACAGGTACTCGAGCTAAAGCGCACACGAACAGACCGACGGACCGACAAACTGATCTCAATAAGTATCTGACTTCTTTTGATACCTAATAATGATACAAACTTGGTTCTAAAATAAATCAATATTTAGAACATCGATATATTTTTTTGTTGCACATCTTGTAGAGAGGGACGCTTACCCAAGCCATGAATATATGGAGTAAACACTGATATAACGATTGCAATTCCTTTCTTTTTTTGCGTTGCCCAACTAAAGAGTGTATTAGAATAATAAATTTTTGTTTTCGAATTTCTAGGAATGTAGGATTATGGTGAAGAGAAGTCAAAGGAAACTGAAGAGCTTAGGAAACGGGGTGTCATCATTTATTAATGAAAACACTACAGGATATGTCCTTCAAACCTCTGTCCTTAGAAGAAATAACGTCAAGTATTTTCTTAACAGTCATTGCAATTTTTCTGCGTTGTTGCAACATAATATATATCGATAACATAAAAAATTAAATAACAACCCAAAGCTCAATCAACCTCGAGGGACAAATATGTAATGCATTACCGTAGGCGGTTTGAATAAATCGATTGGGTAACTTTCTAGAGGCAGACATAAGTATGAGCGTATTTACTTCACGGGGAAAAATTTTCATTTCAATTGACAAATGAGTCTTTACAATTATCAAATTTTGATGAGTTCTACCTCTTTAAAATTTTTTAGAAGAAACACTAAACCAAATACAATTATTAGAGTCAAGATTTTAGATACTCATTTAAGCCTTGGGATTCGAGTACTTAAAAAAGACGCATGTCTTTTGCGTCATTTGATTAATTTTATTAGCAGTTTAAAAATTTAAATACCTATACATTTCTGATGATCTATTTTCAAAAGTCTACATATTCGCTTATGAAATTTGAAAGTTGCTATTTGTAGAAGCTTGAGGATATGCTGAAAGATACTCAGCATAATAGATGTGAAAAGCATTACAGCGGCATTGATTCTTTTATGAAAATTGTTTTCTATATAAAAACGTGCACGTCTTTAACAAGTGGTAGACTGTAAATATCAAAATGCCAAGCATGCATTAACCTGACAAATACTAAATTTTAAGATTTGTCCTTGAAGAATTTTGGATTCTTTAGAAAAAAACATTTATATTAAATTTCAATTTATTTTAGATTAAATCAAAGGTTTTCTCCAGAAGGTTTTCGTACAATTGCATTCGTAATGTTTTCATTTTTAATGCGACCTACATTGAATTTGTAAATTTTGTGTGTTTAGTTCATCAAATATTTTTTTAAACGATAGTACATACAGCCATGGCAGAGCATCTTATTTTTAAATATCTCACATTAAGTCATATAAACCCTCCAGATAGTAGTTATATTAAATGAAAAATTACTATTATTTTATTGGGAAAATCGTTTTCGTCACCAATAAAATCCTCAGTCGTCCCCTTATTTATCTCAGTCGTCTAAAGGGGACAATTAATTAAGGGTAGATTTGGAATTCTATTAAGTATTTTAGCTTGTGATCATATGTATCCGATGTAGTTTTTTGTGCTGATTTTAATGGCATATGAGTCATGGCGTAACTCTGCCAATTTTTTATGATATGGGCATTCAAAGTCATACTTCCTGGTTCTGCTGATGAGCTCCGTCCCCGGTGTTAGTGCCCATATCTTAAAAAGTTGGAGGAGTTACGCCATGACTCATACACCATTAAAATCAACGCAAAAAACTACATCGGATAGATATGATCACAATTAAAATACTTAATAGAATTCCAAATCGAAAATTTACCCTTAAATAATTGTCCCCTTTTGACGACTGAGAAAAAATAAAGGGAAGACTCAGGATTTTATTGGTGACACAAAATTACATGCCTATTTTATTATGTCTGGATATTGGCATATCTGGGCTAAAAATAGAATCGGTACAACATTTCGCACAAATGTAACTGTTAGTGAGCCATAGTGGCTAAACGTGGCATAATATTGACTTCTGTTTTCTTAAAAGTACTTAAAACGGGGCAAATATGCACTATATTATAAGTGGTTATAATCTATTTTGATTCGAAAATTTTGCCTATTTTCTAAGGAGGCCAATACCTCAGAAACATGAAGTTTCACACAGTTGAAGCTGGAACGTTACCATATAGTTTTGTATAAACAGATGTGTATGTATGTATGTAAATTGGAGAAGGAACACCCGACATAATTAGTCAGTGCCACATCTGCGTAACCTTATTTAAGGGTTTTGCAGTCTTGCAAAACCAGATTCTACACTGGTATTTACCGTTGCCTTTCTAGCCTATCAGTACATTTGATATAATGCAAAAACGGAAAAGTTCAAGTTCCAATGGCCGGATTTTCTATATTTGTATATTAATTTGACTAGTTTGTACAATAAATATTTACTTCTCTGCGATTCTGTGCATACAAAATAACAAAATATTAAAGTTACCTTTCTGTGGCACCTTTATAAAAATATTTGTAAAATTTGCCTAATTGCAATGATATTAAAAATGATGAATGCTTCGTGAATAAACCGTTGAAGAAACGGGATAACGACACCGCTTGCGGATAACCGTAACGATATTGGTCGGCTGTAATCATGAAAGTCGATTCATGATTACTGTTGATCATGCTGGACACCAAAATTTTAAGTTTTATGTTATGTGTTATGTTTCCCGATTAACCGCTAGAGGGAGCTTTGCACGAAGCGGTCAATTAGTGCAAAATGATGTGTTAAACGAGGCCTTTCTAAAAAGTATCACATGCTATGGGGTGCTATTCAAAAAAGTTGACGGCCACGAGGGGAACGGGGGAAGGGGTTGACATAGGTAGCTGAAAATCGTCCTGTCCCAGGGACCCATGGAACCTGGATACCAAATTTCAGCAAAATCAGTTGAAGAGTTCGGTAGTTGTTGTGCTCACAGACCGACGGACAGACAAACGTCACAAAGTCAATACTTGCTCTCGCATATGCTCAAGCATCGTAATATGTAATGAATTAAACAGGCAAGATCCACTACTGCTATAACAAAGAACAAGCTAAAACCGCAATTTATTTTATGAAATCCCTTACATACATAGAAAATAGCAGGAAAAATATGATTTAAGCACGAATGTTCGATAAGGCTTTCTAGATTCAGTTAATGCAGCTTACCTCATACATCATACATCTAGTAGCAACAAAACAAGATGAAACGAACTTATGTATTTCATTATTTTGATCACTCACGCAGAAGAACCTCATATTTTCCAGCAAATCCTTCAATGATTATCTTGCACTACAGCAGAAATAACTTGAAAAGCTGAAACATTGACCTGCATTACATAAGATTTCTATTTCCGTGGTGAGAACCCACCTACATAAAAACCCACTTATCTTTCGTAGGTTGACGTAACCTACGAATAATTGATCCTGTTCTTTATTGATTTTGGCGACCTTAGAATGAATTAAAATTATTTATGCTTAATGGCGACCCGTCCATGAAGTTTTAGTGACAAATCTGCAAGTACTCTTTCAACTTAAGAAACTTTCTTTAATTGTTGCCGTATTTGACTTGTCTATTTATTTATAATAGATGGTTTAGATTGAGATACATTTTTCCCTCAGCTTATATATCTTTCGAGCTGCGGAATCCAATCCAATTGAAATTATGATTGTAATATATTAATTTAAACTTACGAGTGAACCTCACGTGAATTTAGTAAAAAAAATTCCCTTAGGCACGATAAAAGCACTTTCTATAAAGTGCATTTTGGCAGTTTTACTTAATGGTCCTCTTATTGAAAATGGTGGGCGTTTTAATGTTATGGCTTGTAATTTTCAGTTGCGTAAAACGTAATGTGAAACACTTTTGTGATTGAAACCTTTCAAAATGATTTGAAATTTTTTTTCGTCAAGTTTCTGGCCCAAAATGATGTATTCCTCAAAAAATCAAAATATTTTTTTTAATAGCAAAGGGTGACCTTAGTGCCCATGAATATTTCATGTTAATTTCGTATTTGAAATATTACGGGTTCCGAAATCTAAGTGCAATGTCCACTCAGAAAAAGTAAGCATACCACAGATCATACCTCATCAAGAGTATTATTCATCCATAACATGAAGGTATTCAAAAACCTTTATATTTACAGGAATTACTGTAGTACATTTTGAAGAAAGTGGTTTCCAAAATATATTTTGCTGTTTAAGGTGACCCTAAAAAATAATGCATTGTGTTTCTAAGTTTGAAGCGTATAACTAATTACAAGGAACTTTCCTAGAATATCGTTATTATTTACTCGATCATTTTTTGCCAAGGCACAGATAAAATCTCAAAATGTTGAAACTCAACTGTGTCAAACTCTCTTAATTGTTAACGTATCCATACACAATCACGTGGTTTATTTGAAAGGTTTTGTAACTTTTATTCCTGAACCTCAAGTGAATCCTTTTAAGTTTTATTTATAGAACGCATATCTTTATACACCCACAAGGTAACAAAACCAACCTATAAGTTTGACAATGGCCCTGTACACCTTTTTATTAATTGGGATAACTCCTACTGCCAACTTTAATTCAATTTGGGCACTGCTTTTTTAAAATGCTTACACAGAAAAATAATGTACGCTCACACAAGCAGTAAGCACTCAAATGAATGATCTGTTCAATTCTGCTGTAGACTGGTGTAGGCTATACACATATTATATATTTTCTCAGAATATCAGTAGCAACAGTTTGATTCCTAGTTTGTGTTCACAACGTGGGAAGGTCTTTTTTCCTGAAATACAATAAAATCATCAGGGACATCATAACATTGTGCTTATCATGCATGATCGAAAATATAGGCACTACCCTCCAAGGGAACAATCAGTTCATTCAAGATACGCAATAGTAAGTACATCTGTTAGACGTTTCTCCGTTGCAAACAAAACCTAAAAACCAACATCCACCTGTGCTGCCTCAACCAATAGTACAATAGTATTTGGTTCATCAGCATTTCCGCAAAATTCCCTTGTGAATTCTAACTGCAAATTTAGCAACTTTTCTCAAAATATGGTCCACAAAACTTGCCCAGATGCTTTCGTAAAGGTGTTTTCTCTTTTGCTTTGAACGTTTCTAAAGTAATGACATATATTGGAACTACGTATATCAAACTAGGGCTTCTGAAGCAGTTTATAAGTTTCAATGAAGGCAGGATGAGCGAAAGTTGAAAGTTGACTTCTACTTTTCCTTATTTAACATCTTTTATGAGTCAATATTTTGTGAAATTTGCTACTTATTACTTGCTAAGTCTCATGTCTTGGCGAGGATTTTAATATATAACGGATATGATGTGTTAAAAATTTGTTTAAAAAATTTCCTCCTTTTTCTTAACCCGTTTGCTTAAATGAATATGATAAGTTTCTATATACATGGTATGCATAATAAATCCTTAAGGCTAATCTTTTTTTTCAAAAGATAACAAATACCCGGTTCATCTTATTGAAAATTTACGAACATAGGATAAAATTAAATGAAAAAATAAATGGTCAACACGCTGCGCTTATGGAATCCAATTTTTTAAATTTAATTTTAATAGAAAACTGCAAGACAATTTGATGCTCTTTGTTGTGCAAACATTATAATGAAAGCCAGTTTCAGAAGTTTGATGACATGATGCGTCAATAGACAACTAGCATTATAAATTTTTATCCTTTAAATTTATTTTTACACCTAGTGCAAATATTATAACTCGTAAGTAACATTTTGTAAATTGCGTTAAAAATAAAAATATTCCCATATGAGCATAATATATCATATTTCAAATACACAGTTATACTATTTGGTGGTAATAAGCTTATATTTGTGTCATTAGAAATTTTACAGCATCAACAATTTGTAACTGATGACGCTTTCATTCGAAATTACAGCAAACATCGAATCTAGATCAAGATCACATATCATAGATTATCCAAGCAATATTGCAATATTCATCAGATGACAAGTTGTGAGTTTAGCTCAAGGCGTTTCTGTGTTTATTTCGGTTAAACGGTTTTTTATTTCGGTTTATTCTCAGGTTACCATCTTGCATGATTGGTGAGTAAATTAGATATTTTCATGTTTGTGCTAGCTGATTTTAAAATCGTTTGTCAGTCAACCAAGCTCGCCGAGCACAACATCAGACTATTCAAAGAACACCTACATATTATCAACAATGAAACGATCAACATTTCTCGTGGCCAAAAAGTATCTACCATTTGGGATGCATCGTTATTGTCGTTAATGAAACCAATCCAACCACCCAAAATATAGATCTTGTCATTTTGAATCACTC
>JAQIXW010003820.1:0-12503 GCA_034700685.1 Willowsia buskii
TGCCTTTTCTCATTGTCAGTACATTTTATTTACATCTTTAGGGATGCAATGAATACAAAAAATGAACAAACTAATATTGCAGAGAGCAAGGAGATCCCGTTTTGTATACGGGTGGATGAATAAAGATCAGATCAAAATCAAATGTTGAGCTGGTCGACCAGAAAAAATCTACGCCATGTATTGCAATGATATGCTTAGCAAGCACTTTGTTGATGTCACATAGCCTGCATAGGTATGTATCTATATTTTTCCTTTTCTCTGTATATCCATTATCCATGTCTCTGTCGACAACACCAATGCTCTTTCCATCATAGAAAAGATTATGATGATGATCATGATCGCTAGGAAGTTTGATATGGCAGTTTAGGGTGAGTACATGATATCCTATTTACAACTTTATTCTGAAAAAATAGCAGCTTATTGCATCTGGTCGCTCTTCTTCTCCACACTCCTCTAGCACCCCACTCAACTGGTACTCAACTAGCGTCTAAATAAAATAATAAAAAAGCTCCCCAACACCAAACAACGACGACGAGCTAGATAGAAATAAAGAGAAAGCATGCAAGCAAAGAGAAAGTGGAGAAAGCACATCACACCAACGAACCACAAGATAAGTACATTCATATGAAAGCATTTAGCATAATGACAGTCGTATTGGTTTTTAGGTAGTTTTTTGTTATGAAGTCAGTAGACAGACAAAAAATACGAAATAACTGTCGCCCCTCTGCTTTTGTCCTCCATCGTTCCCTTTTTCTCTCTTGGTTTGCCGTTCCAATATTTGCTTCATAGCGTGATATGGTGGTGGTGGTGGTATGGTGCCACTGGAGAAAGTGAAATGCGACGTGATGATATGCACTTGTACGTGAGATGCCCTCATCAAACTTTTTCCATGTATTTTCACCATAATCATCTTTCAATTCACCACAAAACACGGTATCTACCCCATCCACTACTATCATCAGGACACCACAAAATAGTCGATTTTGTCGCCACATCACCATCATTACATATTTTTCCGTGCTTATTTGACTTATTCTCCTTTTTCTCACTCTCACTCAACTCTACACAGAGAGAAGAGCCAAACAAAATGACTATTTTGATGCTCCCATTATCGTCGGTATTAGTGGAATACGGCACAAGTGAAGCGGATGATAGCCGGACGACGATGGAATGATGATGGCTTACTTACCACCACATCACCACTTGCTCACATTTCATAAATTTTCACAATATTATTATATTACCTATCTCATATTCTTCGTCTTCTTCTCCAGATCCCATTATCAGTCAAATGAAAAGAGTGCAGAGATGTAGGGAAGGGAAAAGTGGTGAGAGATGGGGAGAAATGAAGATGGAAAAGACAGAGAGGAAATAAATGAAACCAAATAAAGAAGTAAAAGCATTTAGAAAGGGAGAAAAATGTGGATTGCATATTACCAAATCGCAAGTGGCAAATAGAATTTATATCATTATATGTTTAACAGGCATACTTTTTATAGTATCCATCAGGCCGTGATAGGAATTGTTATGTATGGGCAAGTGGACATGAAGAAAAGCAGACAAGCTGATAGGAAATAAAAAATGGCAGACGGACATGTAAAGAAAATCATCTTAGCATAAAGAAATCAACGGTTATTCGATGATCTGACAATTATAGCATAATATGGATTATATTTCTATATTACATTGCTTTTTACTAAACATAATCTCGGTTTATTGTGCAAACTTTCAACGAACTGTACACAAGATATAAATTAGACGAGAAAGATATAAACATATTTTTTGTGGTAGGATAGATAATATGCTTATATTCGTATAAAAAAGACAAAAATAAAAGGGTTCCTTCATTTCCTTAAAATTCAAGGTCTGTGACTTAGGCATATATGAGCATATAGCTGAACAATAGAAAAGTTATGGCTTGATCATTTTGGAAGACAAAAAGACAAACACTGTTTTTGTCTTATCTACAGACAACTTGAACTTTATTCTTAAAGGCTTACATTTTCTCATATTTACTTTCAATTCGACTTTGTCGAATTAATTTTCAGTTTCCGTAGTGGAAGTTCTCATTGTAAAAGAGTTGCTGAAGATGGAAGATTTCAATATAAGAAAATTAGAGCCTATAGAGTGAAAGTTAATCAAGTTTGTTACCGATCCGATCTGTTTATTTTAGGCAATGCTACTACTTACCTAAGCAAACAACTAATAAGTACATAAGAGCGATAAGAAATTCTTTGGGAGATGTGTGCATCTGTACAATGCAACGTTAGCTTAAAAAAGTCCTGCTGAGAAGTAAAAAGTAAATTGGTGTTTTAAAAGTCCATTTCTGGTACTACAAGAGACTTTCTTCTGCTGCATGAAATGCCACTAAAATTCATTGTTCATTGGACAAATAATGTTTCTGAGGTGTTGACGAATGAAAAAACCGGATTGGCCGGATACCTACCGTCCTGAACCTGATGCACGTGTAATACACTCTTTACAACCACAACCGTAAATATAGGTCAAAATCATATGAAGATTGCTTTAAAGAAACTGAACGGCCATCCGGAAAGACGTATAAGCATCTTGTAAGTCCTCTACAAACAAGCATGCTTTCACCCAGGAAATTTTTTAGCAAAGAATGTGCATAGAGTCTTCTATCTTGTGTCGTAGTCACAATCAAAACATTTTATTTTGCAGTATCAACCACATAATATCAATGTTTATCTATTGCTTTTTGGAAGACATAAAAACTTATTGCTTCTTACCTTCGGAATTCTTGGTGACTGCTATACAATAGCCATCATCTTGAAAACAGCCAGTTTGATAGTTCGATCTGGGATGATGACTGGAAGCGACAGGAGGAAGAGGACTAGAAGAATCACTGATAAGTAAAGGATCTGTTGGCAAGTAGCCACTTGTCGGTTTCCCACCTTCCTTATCACTGACAACAACCACGCTTCCCATGGGACTCCTCTGTGAATGGACGGAGGTGGGGCCAGCATTTCCTGAACCGGGGATATACGGCTTTCCTAATAAATAATTAATTGTTTGTTTTATGTTTTAGTCAAGCAAAAGAAGCTCTTTCTATATTCCGCAGTATGCTAAAATGTATTCAATGCTGCCATCAGATATCTGATGCATATCTAATAAACGCGCCATTAGTGCGTTAGAAATTTATATCCTTTTCCAAAGGGAAAAATCATACAGAAAAATAACCAGAGAAGAAGGATGCTCGTGAAAACTATTGCAAACATCTTCATCCTATTCAGCACTTCATACCAGGATGCCTTCTTGTTTTTGTGGAACGCTCACCCAAACGATGACATTGCAACTCGTCATAAGAAGACAAAGGATGAAGTTTAGCGATTGGTGCGACATGCAATTGGCAACATATCTCATACCTTTTGTTTGCCTTTTTTCTTCTGACATCTCCTTTATATATATTTGTATATGTGAAGCTTTGTCTTTGACATTGTATCTCTCCTACTTTCCCTCCGCCTGACTGCTTTCACACTTCCACAACGGTTTTATCGTTATCATCGCTATCATAACAAAAAATACGAGCAACTATCAAGTTGCGTGTATGTGTGTAGTATCCGAATGAATAAATGTGTAAAGCTGAGTTTCCTTTCGAATGTAGGTTGACTCGAAGTGAACCAACAGATTTATAAAGTAAATCCCTCCAAAAATACATATATTGGAAAAGGGTGCAAAGAACCAAGCCTTAAAAGCGGTTTGCGCTAAAAATCGTGAAAAGATTTTACAATTTCCTCCAATACAACACAATAGATATTTTCCCTATTCTTTTCTTTTTCTCATAAATAAATGGTTGAAAAATGCTCAACATTTCTATTATATTTTTTTTAGCCAAGTGGGTACACAAGGAACACATATTACTGCTTTGTATAGTTGGGCATCCGAGTTTCTTCTTTGCTGCGGTGGATTTACTCGTTTTGAACTTGTGCAAGTGATCCGCGAAGAGCGAAGATAATGCTTCAAAACCAGTCACCGCTAAAAAACTTCAACCCTCTCTCTGCATCTCTCTATTATTATGTAGGAAAGGCACTTCTGTGTAAGTTGAGTTCAGGTAAGGAATAAAAATATAAATATACAGAAACTAAAAAAGAAAGGGATTTACTCAAGCATTCACCAAGTCAATTCAATGAATGCATCATGTCAGGCATCAAGAGCACCGGAAAAAACCGTCATATATTCCTCACATTTTCTCCGTTTCTTTCGATTTTGACGATGGTGAAGAGCGGATGCTGAAATCATAATATTTTCCGGACTTTTGTTTTTTTTCTGGTGAAAGTATGCTTTCACTTTCACCAGTAATATGTATATATTAAGAAAGTTTGTTAAAGTTTAAAAAAAACTTATTTCCATTTTCTTTCCTCCAATTAACTATCCCTATCATTACAACCTACTTTTTTTCATCGAACAGTTTCAAAATATTTACCTGTTGTTTTATTTGTTGGATTCCCCAAAATTTGTAAACTTTGTGATTGGGAAATACCAGCAGCCCGTTTTCCATTTACGGCAGTTGTTGAGGAGTTGAGGTTTGTCGAATTGGTACTACTTCCACTCGGACTTATTCCAGATTTCGGGTTTCCTGATGATAACAATGGATCATTAATTCCTCCGCTTATGACTTGCGATGAAGATGAAGTACTTCGTCTATCTGTTACATCTACACCGTGGTGACTTGGCGCAGTAGAAGGAGTTGAATGTCTTTTGATGGAGTGACGAAGCAGAGGTATTCTCGCTTCGTTTATGCTTTCTCCAAGGTCATCCTCGTCAGTGGAGACGCCCGAAAGTGGGTTTTCAATGACCTTGATTGGTTCTACCCGGGACATCTTTGAAACTCTTCAATTTTTACCAGTTTTAGTTTGTTGGTCAATTTTAGTTCAAAGTAATTCCACTGTTTCCTTTCTTATAATTAGGGCATTATAACACTGCTAGAAGAATTTATTTCTGCAGTTTAGTCAAAGTGAAGGGAATACATTGTTACAAAGCAGAACATAGATGAGAAAGGGTTGTTTGTAATTACTACTAAAACGATTAATAAATGAGATCTGTTGAAGGTGAAAGCAAGCGTGCGGCGGTGTTGAGGAATTTGCTTGCTTTGCCGAGAGGAAGGAACTTTAATGCAAAAGCGAGAAATAGACATGCGAGTGGAGATTCTGTCGTTTTTGTCCCGTTGGCTGAGCAGAAGATTTACCAGCATCATCTTCAATCCAGAGAGCATGAAAAGAAAAGAGAATGTGATGTAAAAAATGTCATTAGGAAATACTCTTTAGTTACAAGATATTCATGATAAATCGCATCTTAATATGGTCAAATAATATTCTTTTCGAGTTTCATATAATTTTCTTACACATATACGTGCCCATATATCATCGTTATGTGATATTCTTATTGTAATACGCAATAACGCAATGCAATAGGTTATTTGTAGCTTGATAAAAGCAAAAAGTATGCCAGCATCTAAAAATGTGCCAGTATAATGTATAATGGCCGTTAGTATATAAAATGCTACATATGTACAAATGTAATTATATCAAAGAATGCTTTTAAAATGCATAAGATTTGCTTTTTCTTACATTTACAACAAAATGTTATAGGCTCTAAAAATGCTTTTATATCTTAAGCAAAAGACATTAGCAGTCGACTGACACCGGTTGTTTGTGCGTGTACTAAATAATGTAATATCATCGTTGCAAAATGCAAATCTACTCACGTTCCATTAATTTTTAGCTTCGTCAACACTTAAAGAGCAGCGCTCTTACTTATAGCATACATTACATATTATATACTTTACGTAGGCATACAGATACAACTACTGTTTGGGAAAAGTGAAAACTCCAAAATTTACATCCAGTTGTTATATGAAAAATAACTAAAATGCGCGTATGCATAATAATATGCATAGGTACATTATAGCGTTCAAATGTTACTGTAAACTTCTCATATCTAGGTGATAGTCTATGTCGTGTTTAAAACTTGGTAGAGCGAGAGCGTATAATCTTGAATGAAATGTGTTCATGTAATTATACACATACTATGGATTTATTATTATAAAAATGCCTTAAACATTATATAGGAGAACCTAGATCAGACTTATTAGTATTGGCTTTTCTCCTCTTAGTTAGATCCTCGTAACTTTACAATTGAATGTTGACAAACCCAGTGGCAAACTTGTAACCTGCTTTTTGTAGCTCAAGTGGGTTCTATTGTAATTGAATGTTACTGATTTACTCATCATTCGTCAAAATGCTGAGGATGAGATACACTCGATATTATCATTTTATCACCTTTTAGACAAGTTATGCTGTAAAGGTTTTTGCAAATTTCCAACGGAATTCCAACACGTAACAAATGATAAAGGTGATCTATGATTTAAAGGGAAATGTTGAAGTGTAGGGATTTCTTCTTTTTTTGCAGCGGAAGTAGGACACAATAAGGAATGGAAACAAGATCTCTTGAAAACCTAAAGTTGTTTGGTTTCATTCATATTCAGCCTAATTGGCACGCTTTCACCTAAAAATGACAATTTGAGAAGTCGATTGTAATGAAAAACAGGATGTATTCAATTTCCACATCATACGTAAGCTTTAATAAATCAAATCCCAGATTGTGTATTGTGTATATATCTATTTCTGTACTAAATGATTAGATTACATCATAAAAGTACAAAATAATTTTTATAATAATCTTCTCATTGTCACCTTAAAACCCTCTGGAATATATATTTATATTTTCCAGGGAATATCTTTTGATATTTTATTCAAATGATGTTGATTCTCCAACTTCCTCTTAGAGAAGGAAATACTTTTTTATAGGCGAGTCACGTATCAACAATTAGGACATCATAAACTGAACTTTTGTAGTTATCCACTACTCCACAATTCCTGGAAAGAAATAGAGAGAGGGAAAGTTCGTTTAACATGATATCATATACATCGTGCACCCGCTTCCGTTCTAGAGAGCAAGCAAAGCTTCTTCCCATCTACTCCTGAAAAACACGTCTCAGGAATGTCTAAATTGTTTTTCAAAACAATTCAAATGATATACGTGAAAGTGAAAAAACAGGGTGAAAGCTAACGGACTTTCCCAAAAAAAACATCGAAACTTCATGAAAATTATACCTACCCGTTGATGTGTAATTTGATGACAGTACTACTGTCTTGATCGTGACTTGTACTTTCCCTGCTTTCACTTTCATACACAAGCTTAGAATGAACTACGGGCTTGCATGTTGGTTTACAATATTCATTTGCAAAATTTCAAAAACATAGTATTACTGATAGACAACACAAAATAATGAAAAGGGATAATGGCACATGAGTACATATTCATGATAACATATTTTCCGTTATTTCGCATTATGCATTTTTGCATACTTTTCTCCCCGTAGTTTTTATGGTGCTTTGACCTAAACTTCCGTTTGCAATAATCACATTGTACGTCTACGTAGCCTCGACAAAATAGCTGTCGAATAGATTTTTCTTCCTCCTGTCAGGATTTTTCTCTTCGAGGATTACTCACCGACATATTATATTGAATGCCAGGAACACACAAATATCTTGACACTGACAGCCGTGCGTTACCTCAAGGAAAAATACAGCAAATACGCTTCCAATGTATTCTAACCATGAAATGCGTATGTCACGACTTAAGTGTGTCTCTTCATCCTAAATTCTATATTATATGACAAATTTGATGATGTACTTATATAAATCCCTGTCTGTGAAAGTAGAGAAATCTTTCTCCAACTAACCATGCATGCAAATCCTTTATAAAGGTAAATAGGACCAGAGCTACCACATATGCTTATTCGATTTAGTCAATTGCAATAAGTATGTCTTTAGGCTATTTTCTAATGTTGGAAAGCTGTTTAGAGAAAAATACGAATGTTCAGTGGATAACCACAATTACAAATAGGAATGATCCATTTAGTCTAGAAAACACATTATTTCCCATCGACTCCAGCATTTCCTAATGAAAATGAAACGTACATTAAAGTCATCAAGCAGAAATACTGCTAATGCCATCAACCGGAGAGAAACAATGCTAAAATATAGCAGCATTATTGTTTGGTTGTTTGGCATCTCTTCACATTGTAAAATGTATGCCGCAATGAGTTACCGAAGGATACAATAAAATCATCAGGTGAAGCAGCAAACTTACAATTCAATCCCTTTCTTTTCCTCCAGGAAAACCCGACAATGTATTATAACTGCACGTACTTTGTCATTCCGTTTAATATTGTTCAAGCAAATTCCTTCTTTAAGAAGTCAGCCATCCGTCCATCTATTCAATTTGATTTTGTTATTCTGGATATTCAATATTTGCCTTCTATATTTCCTATCCATCCGTGTACACATTATTATGTATAATAGTTATAGCCATATTATTATTAACTTTTACTGAAAAAAATATTAATGCGTGTCTTATAATAAAATATTATTGTATAAGAGTTTTGCTTTTCATTTTTCCCTCTTTTTCCGCTTTGTTCCTCCAACAAATGAATATTACAGAAGAGGAGAATATGAGAATCAACAAAGGAAAAGAGAAAGTGCTTTTATAAGTCATCTGAATTACATCGCATTCCTACAGGTACTACTTTCACATCAACTGGAGGTATATACAGCCGATTCATTTATAACACAGGGATTTGCAGCTATGCCATTTCCCCATGTACCCCTGACGTGACAATTATTATTATGAGAATATTATTATTATAGCCAAATCCACATCGTGTAATAATGAATGGCCTAATTTTTATTTCCTCTGTAATACATCGACTTAATACCAGAGGCTTACACAAAGCGATTTCATGATGCATGCAGTACAAACCTCAAATGACATGTTATGGTATAGAGAGAAGATGCACGTTTGTTTGTACTGCTTATATAATATTCTCTTATAAAAGTTTCATCTTTGTCTGCGTCCAACAATAAATAATATGTTTTTAAACATAGATGCATATGCCTCAACTATTCCATAAGTTTCCAGAGTTCGATCTGCTCCTCAGAGGGTTGATTTTAGCAACATGGATTTTTTTCTTCGATCAAGGTAACCAGGTATATGGGGAGGCATGCAGACACACTATTATATTATCATGCGGGAGAGGATAATTGGTTCACGGGAAAAGGGATAAACTTTCTTCTTCAGAAGAATAAAATGTGTAGAAAAAAAAGAATATGCTGCTGGAGACGGAAGAAAAGCGAAAGATATTGGTTTACTTATACTATTGAACTTAATGTAAAGATTGAAAGAAAGACGAGTAAACATGTGGGATTCACAATGTATTAAACAGGGCTACTACCACCATCATTGCAACAATTGCGAAGCATTTAGTAAAAAAGTATGCTTATGCACATCTCTGTAGACTTACATATTGATATTTTCTATAAATTTTTACATACTTCCACATACATTATTTCCACTGAGAAGATGTTGACTGAAAAATGAATAGAAAAGAAACCATTCATGCGTGTAACAGAAAAACGTGTGTCTGTGAGTACCTATAAAATGCAATTCCTTATGATTTCGTGGTATGAATATAGGCATGTGTCTATCTACACGAATGAATCCATCATCATCAAGGTAAACCCATCCAGCCGAACGAAAGAAAAGAGACGCATACTTTCTAAAGTGAACAAAGCATTTCAAAAAAAAGAGAGACAAACTTGTATGCAAAAATATGGAACATGATACGATGATGCACTAAAAACCTTCTACTCCAATTTTTTTACGTCAAGTACAAAAATATACTTTTCAAGAGAAAGAAACATGTATTTTGTCTGTCAAGTATGAATAAAAAAAGGATGACAAAAGAAAGTCAAGTTGCATTGAAAATAATAAGGAAGAGAATATGAGAGTAACTCGATATTCTTCAAAAAAACCAATGCAATTTCTTCCTTCTTCTGCTCCTGTCTGTCCAAAAATATTGGAGTAAAAAAAGTTTTGATTCCAATTCAACAAATTTTCTGTAACACGGAATTTCTCTGAGTAAATCCTTGAGAGAGCGATAAAATAATGCTTGCAAATTGTTTTTTAGCATAGTGGGAGCAGGCAAATCCAAGAAAAGAAATTTTGACACGAAATTCATGAACTATATCTAGCACTATATATAATTGACATAATAGAAGAGATTATTTACCCGGATTAAGGTACATGAATACAAAAGAATCTCCTCCACGCTTTCTCTTTAAATCCTCCCTCAAAGATGTACGCATTCGCTTCCTTCGCACGCAACAGCTTACCAAATACACTGTACTGGAGACGGATCCTATTAAAAAAGTTTTTTTCTTTTCTTTTACCACAAACTATCACTGTGTTACTCTTTTCTTCTATTTTTTGAGCGTAATGCTTGGAAATTGGGGCGCAGAACTATCAGTGACACTTTGACAGGTCGACTGTGAAAATAGAGTCATTTATTTGTTTGAATGTTTAAAAAATACGATAAGAGTAACAACAAAGGACATCTTTATTCACATCAACCTCGATATGAACAAGGATTCTCTTCCACAATAATACGCGGTTACCGACCGACCCTGGCATTTCCTTCTATGGTGTCAAAAAATCCCCCCACCCACACACAGTGAAATCCAATCAGGATCAAATCAGTAATTAAATCAATCAATTATTGAAATCTTCACTTTCACTTTCACCAGAATACAAGTAGTATTTCTTAAATAAAATAAAGACTCCATTCATCTCTGTGTTTTACCAGTTCACAAGAATTCATCTCTTTAAAAGTCGGATTACAGATAGTCAAATATATATAATCATTTAAAAGTAAAATAAAATTACGAAATATATTTTTCAAGTAGAGAGGGATGTTTCTGCTTTTTTATCCATATATCAAGCATTAAATGCCTTTTACTTTTGTGTATATATTTTCACAACAACGCTTTCCTTTGTTGAAAAGAAATAAACCAGGGAGGAAGAAGAGAAGAGTTGAAGCGAGAGAAGAAGAAAAAATGCAGGAATGTCACTTTCTCTTTTTACAACTACTCCACTACTTACTACCACCGCTTTCACCCTACAAGAGACTGATGTCCAACTGCTTGAAGGTTCCGTTGGGTGAAAAGATTTTTACACACAGACCCACACACACACAGTTCATAGACACAAAATACATAGTACTCAGATCACAACACACACTTGGGTCAGACTAGTGGAAGATGATGATGATGACAAAGAATGAGGAATCCGATGGTGGTGGTGGCGGTGGTATGAAAAAAAAGAGAAAGACGCGCAATAAAAAGATATGTGCTTTGTGTTTGTACGTTTAAGTACTCAAAAAATAAGTGAAGTGCATGATGATCAAGTTGTTTAAGAGATGGGGAAAAAAACTCACATAAGAAGAATGAGAAGATGAGATGAGAGAGAGGGAGAGAACCAGAAGAATAATATGTTGGTGCTTCTTGGTTGTTTGCTGCTGATATTATGCTCTTCTCCGGGTGCTGATGCTGCTGAGGTATTCAAAGGTATTTTTCTCATATCACCATTTCCGTCTCTCTCTTTCTCTCTCTGACTTTCTCTTCGCTTTCTTCTCACTCTCTAGATTTGGATGTATTTTCACCCCATCCTCTTCATCCGTCCGTCCGTTTCACTGTCTTCTTGAGGAATATTTTTTTGCTCCTTTCCACCACCACCGTCACCAGCAACACCATAATAGGCATATAGCAAATGTCATTGTGGATTGTGAAAAAAATATTGAAGGAAGCCAGCATAGCAGGAAGAGATAGAGAGGAAAAGATGCTCAAGCAAATAATGTACTTGGTATGTTTGCAATAATGTGATGGTAATGACTTCGATATTCATCCCAAGTTTTCTTATTGCATTTACCTTCTGCTTTCTCTATATGCTACGCTGCCATTACTACTTTGTTCCATTTGAACATCACAAGTTGCCCTAAAAGAGTTTGTCTCCAGAGATGTTTCGGATGTCCTGTTTGCCGGGGTGTAGCCACAAGTCTTGAAAAACGAAATAGGCAGCCGATAGTGGGCTTTTAAAGAAATGTTCCGTTTTAAAATCGTGTCACAATACAGCCATCACAATAATTGGTATATGCTGCAGTATTAATACAATTGCTATATATTGAAGAAGTAATATTAGCAATTTCAGTTCATAGTCCTCTTCGATATTTTATGTTGGAAGCTTTCCATGTAACTTGTACAGATGTACACGCCTATTTACAACGGTCCGGTATAGTTGTCAATTGATGATGACCCACATGTAGAATCTGGTTTATGTATTCTGAACACTGTAAATGATATTTTTACACAATATTTGCGTACTCCTTGTCATGCTAATCAGATTTAAATGAGTTCCATGTGATTGTCGTGATGCCATAGCCATGAACTATTATACAATTTATTATTTATAATTTTCATTCAAGTCAACACAAGCCACAAGTTGTGGTTTTTCAGAGGAGTTTGTATCTGAAGAAAGAAAATATGGTTGGGACGACAAATGTATGGGAAAAACACAGAAGGACAAGA
>JAQIXW010003821.1:0-12503 GCA_034700685.1 Willowsia buskii
TTAATTTCATGCACACTTTTAATTGGGCAGTTTGAGTGGATATACATAATACAAGAAAAAACGTGAGTGCAAATGACTAATTCACGGGTATTACTCGTTATCCCCACACCCGCTCGATATCTTGAGCACATAAATACTAATTAGCTGAAAAGCTAAAGTATGCTAATTGATAAATTTTTCTGCATCAAAAATATGTTAAAACATTTATTTACATAGGATATTTATCTTATCAAAAATATAAAGGAACATACAATTATTTTATTTTATAGGTATACCGGCAAATGAAAACGGGCCGTATCTCTAATTTTAATTCAAAACCGCAAAAGTACATAATCAGCTTCAATTTTATCATTTAGTTTAAGTTTTCACTGACACATCTGTATATACAGGGATATAAGTATTTGTATGAACCACCATAAAAACTGCTATCTTAAAACAGATTTTAGCTTGATACTCAACTAGCTCAGCACTGCAACTAAATAGCACTAATAGTACTAATCATAAAGCTAGGATAATATATAATAATAAAAATATAAAAGTACTAATCTACCGCTACTACGTCTTGTATCAATTATAAAAAACTATGCAGTACGGTGGTAACCCAACCATGTATGACGTATGGTTGTCTTTTTGTTTTTATATGTGAGTAAAGCAAAGGAAGGGGCTGTTTTGTCTTGTAATAAAAGGAAATCAAGCCTAAATTTTTAAGTGAATGAAAGTAGGAATTATCCCAAGATTTTGTAATATTATATACTTTAAAAATGAAAGTCACTTTAGTCAGTTCATATTTTAATACGTTTTACACTTCTCCTCTGAGAATAATAAATTTTTAATTGCTGATAAAAACTTCTTCCTCCGGAACACCGGCGTTTTTAGTGAGGTTGATGATCTCCTTCTCAAACTCTTCCACAATCGTAGGCACATCGGATGAATTAGAGCATGCAACCTTGTCAGTGACCACAGTTGCACGGACAATCCCACCGTAGCTAAATAGCGACATCCCAATGCCTTTAACACAAAAAGAAATTTTTACACAATTAAAACTTTTAGGTTTTACGCAAATAACTAATTTTAAATCAACTTTTCATACCAATTCCAAGTTGAATGGGAGCCCAAATGCCAATATCAGTCACTTCATCGCCTCCAAATAAGGTCGCCCTTTCTGCTGGACCAGGAACATTGCTCAGCAGCAATGTCGCATGGCACAGGTCAATAAAAAAATTGATAATTGTGACAGGAAGCACGCCAATCACCTCCATCAAATGATAGTTCAACAAGACATCAGGGCTAGCAAGTAGATCCTTGAGTGAGCGTTGAGCTGACTTTAGTCTCTCCAAACCCGTTTCCAGTCCGATGCAAAGGGGGAGCAATGCCATTGTAAATCTATTCCTAGGCTTTATATCTGGGAAAGGCAAGATTCCAATGGTTGGGAAGGCATGAACTCGACCAGGAACAGGAAGACCCTTTTTCATCGCCAAATTACGCACGGAACCTCCCAAACATGAGACTAGAACTGCTGTTACGGAGGTTCTTGTTGCGTCTTTGACTCGCCGCAAGGCATCTACGTTGACCTATGGCAAAATAAAGACTCAAATTTATTTTCATTCATTTTCGATTTTTAAAATGTTATACTTCCTTAAATTTATAAAAATGTCACCTGTCTCGACCAACTCAGCGTTTTTGGACCGGTCAACTTTGGCCCATGAAAGCAATTCGTTTCATCGAGCAAAGCAGTCTTGAAAAACGCTCTGGGTCCACAAATAATTACTTGAGCATAAGCCATAATAATTTTCCACATTGGGAGTTTATGGCAGTCTGACAACGGGTCTACTGTCAGTTTCATCTTCTTATCCGCCATATAATGCTGGAGTGCATTTCCAGCAGAGATTCCATCCATTACGGAATGGTGCATACGAACAATAAAAGCATAATGAGAGTTCACACTGCTAGTGGACTCGGCAGCGTCATTTTGTTCTTTCAGCGCTGCTGCAGCCTCCAAACTGTCCACTTCAATACTTCTATCTAATTCACTGTTATTATTATCATCGCTGCCACTACCACTGCTTTCATCATAACTTCTACGATAGTGCTTAGTGTAAATGTAGTTTGGTATCACAAGAATTTCCCACTGTGGCTTATCTCCACTCAGTGGATAATCATACATCTTTTTGAGCTCATCGAATACCTGATCCTCGGTGAGAACCGTGTTCTCATCACCAGTTAAATATTTTACATGCTGGCGTATATCAAACTGATCTCCCAAATGCTCCCAACAGTAATACCCAAACTTTTTGACTAGTCTTCGTTTCATCCTATCGTAAACAACTTCATCATCACCCTCCAACTTTTCCTCCAATATGGAGGCAAACTTTCTCTGAATCTTGGACAAATCACATTTCCCCTTGAGCACATACAAAGAATAGTGGTTACACGAGTTGGCAAACTCGTCGTGACTCACAAAACTGTCTCTTCCGCTCATCAGCCATAGTTTTCCGTGATACGTAGTTTTAAGATATAAACTTAGTAAATATCGCGCACAAAAGTTGAGTGTACTCACGGAAAGTATAATTGGTAGGAAGAGAATCGCTGTAAAGAATGAAGCGATCACTTCAGCACAAAAGGAGATCGGTGGGGCTTTGATGACATAACGGGAGAGGAGCCAGGTGCAACCGGCTGGAATATAAATGCGCGTGAGGAGGAATCCGATAAAGTTGAGAGTAAAACTGAGAATAGCCATTTTTTCGAGAGAAACCAACAGAGTGGAAAAACAAACAAGTAAAGTTGTGCAAAAGAATTTTTATGTGATGAAAGTTAAAAATGAGGAATGAAGATTTTGGCATTGAGCCTGAATGCAAGCGTTCAAGTTAGATTATCCCTGTTTCTGAACATTTTAAAAATCTAAACTGCTCACATTAATTAATTCTGAATTGAATTTTTACGCAATAATTTTTAAATTAATCAAACATCTTTTTCTTGACGATTCATTTTTATTATTTTCATGGGACTCCATTGTTATTTCGGTCTTGAAGCAATTCTATATCTATATCTTCTGCACAGTGCACACACATAGGGCGCACATTCACACCACCGCACTAAAACTGCTCCAACAACAGCTCTCGTAGTAATTCTTCTGCTGTTCACTGGCACTTGTTACTGTTGCTGCAATCCTCCTCTTGTTTCGTGACAGTTAAAAATTCACAAGTCATAGCGCACCACACCAACAACGCAGGCGTCACATCGTTTACTTTGCATGAAAACGTATGACACCCAACCATGTACCAACAACACCACGACCACAAATTGCACTGCAAATATAACGACACCATACAACAACCAGCAGCATGAGTAACAACGGTCACCGCCGACAAAACTTACTCCACTCCGCTTCTTGTCTTATTTTTTACTAGGTTGAGTGGAAAACTATACGAGTACGATGATGATGACGCTGTTTGCTGCTGAGGATGACTCCTTTTTTCTTGGCATTGACAGGTCACTGCTCTGCTTTTTTCATAGGTTTTTGTTTAGAGAAGCAAACAAACAAGTGGAGATAGAGAATCCCCAATTCCATATAGCACAAGCTCACAAAAATTAAACACTCTCTGCACTCTGCACACAGGACAGGGTCCCCAAAAGACTGAGAGAGACCTCCACAAACGCGTTTAACGACGTAACCAACTAAACCATGAGGATGATGAGTGACATGACATGGATATCATGACAAATGACTAGCCTTTTACTTTGTATACGGTTATAGGGCATTGTGACGCTGTGCAGTGTGTACACTCGGTTATTCTTGCGTTGCGTCACATTGTTTTTGTCAAGTCTTCCAATTCCAATTCTGGGTAAACGAAGAGCAAGGCTAAGTAAAAAAAACAAGAAGAGAAGAAGAAAGGGAATTTTAGACTATTAGAGTAGCAAACAATCTAGCAAAACTGAGATAATGAATAGACGAAAAAACCACTTGCATATTAGTGTTGTACACATCCGATCTACTTTGTTTTATTGAGCATGTCAATGGTAAAAAATATGATGATGACGATGATCGTCATCCACTTACCTTAATCCTTTAATGTCTCAATAGTGTAAAAAGTCGAATAATTTTGATTACATTATAGGAAGACACGCTTAAAAGGTTGGATGTTGGATTTGGATTACTGTTCATCTATAGTTTTTCTCGCAATGTTGTGTCCTACTCTAGCTTTTTGCTAACTGACGAACTCTTTTTTCTTTCATTGCATTTATTTTATCGAAGCACTGACCTACTACTGAAATCTCTCTCAAGTTCTTATACTATAACGACGCTGCTGCGATGATGGTGGCAGTGATGTTGACGAAGATGGTGATAATGATGATGAACACACATGCGTATAAGATTGTACTAACGTACTATTGGGCAACTTTGGACAGTTAGATAGATACAATAGAGAAGTTTTGTTAGTTTTCTTGTAGCACCGTTTCATTATTTGTCCACACTTCACCTACCAGTAAGAAGAGACGCTGCTATGTACGCTGCTGCTGCTGCTGCTGCTTCATTGTTTCAAACGTAGGTAGGTATATCTGTATACATTTAGCAGGACAACAGTTACAACCTCAAAATACAAAAAAAAAACAAATAACTAAAAATACACACATCACATCAGTGACTACGATTACGATAGAGGATGATGAATGATGGCGAGTCAAAAGCACTGCAAATACCTATTTCGAGCTAAAAGTGTTTCTGTTGTTGTACTCCGCACTTGACGGATTGACAAAAACCAAGAATGCATATTATTATTGCAATGTATGCAAAACAAAATGCGCAATGTACAATTCATTTGCTAATAGTCTACAACTGCTCACTTGAGAAGATAAATAGCAGGTGTTTCACATTACCTCAAGACAGACGCAACAATTGGGAATCCTTCTATAATCAAACTCGTGCATTTTTACTATGCACACTCTGAACATTACCATTGTCAGGATGACAAATAGGTAATACGTTAATAAAATAGTGTACTACAAAAATCTAAAAATATTTATTGTATTTCACTACCAACTTACCATAGCATAGCGCACAGTATGCACACGGGAGAGCCATAAAAATTATTTTTACTGCAACCACTAGTACAACTACCGCTTCAACTGCTACACACAGTTGACGCATCAACTACATGAAAAGGCCTTTAATTAGGCGTTATATGCCGTACTAAAAATGTATTCTAAACAGTTACCAACAATGCGGCGTATTGCATTGTTTAAACGCAAAACAATTCGCCTTCCCCTTTAATTCATATATTCTTTGCCGTCATTTTAGGAATTCATCATAATATTTATTTTTTACATACGTTTGGGTTATCCCTTTAGCCAAAAAAGCAAAAGCAGCTACCTCATCACGTCATTTTTGGCAAGAAAAAAAATCGAGCAGTTGCTGCAGTTTAGTAAGTCAGTAGTGTAAACTGGCTGATTATAATGGTGGTGACCACTGAACGAAGCAAAAGTTTCATTTTCACTACCACACTCCTCCTCTAGTGCATTGTGTTTGTGCATCGCAACTGCAGGCGAAATTGCACTTGTAGAGCTTGACTTCTTGGTTGAGATGATGATAATATGATAATCAAAACATCGTATAAACGTGAAATATTGCATTGTTGGGCTGCTGCTATGCTGGTAGGTTGTAGGTAAGCTTTAGCAGGTTTAAATGGAATTGGTAACTTGTAAACTGTACATGAGTATTTTCGATGAGTAAGATTTTAAGTGAAATATTTTTCGAAAGAATTACAAGCGCTTCACGTAAAATTATAGTCTGGGTGGTGTGGCGTGATGTATTATTGTTATTAGGTATTTGGTATTGTTTTATTAATATTACTCTTTAGGTTTTGCTAATGGCTATGTGTACTACTGGTTCCTTCAACATTATATTAGTAGCCCTTTTCGATTTCAGTTGTGGTTACGTTGCACATGTGCATGTGTTTTTAGAGGGACTGAAAGGCATACAATAACATTAAGTCTTGAAAATGATAGCACAATATTAAGGATTTTCAATGATAAGCCCATAAGGTTTTGACTAACAAGCAGAAAACAGAAGAACAAGTTTCGTTGCCCATTATCGTACACGTTTTGCAATTTTTTTTTGCTGTGGTATATTACTACTTACTCAAAAGGATATTATGTGGTGATATGCCTATCTATGCTGTTATGTGTGTACTCAAGGTGTAAAATTTTATGTGGAGTGCGAGAATGAAAATGAGAGGAATTTATTTTCCAATTTATATTATGCGAATATTCATGTACGTGTGATGTCTTGATTTTCATGATTATTTAAATTCAATAAAGTAAAGAAATGGATTGAAAACGAAAAAAGTAAGGTGAAGTGCTATATTGATTGATCGGTGATATAATCTAGTAATCATTTACAAATTCAACTGCATATTTGTACAAACTTTACAAGCATTGAATTGCTGTATTTCTATACTCCTGTGTTTTAAAATGCCTTACTGGTTGTTCTAATAAAGCTCCCCATTCCTTTTAAAAATGTTTACCGATTCAAACCGAATATACATGTAAATTTTTATATAAAAATAGATGATATTCATAATGCGAATGGTAGACAGACATAATTAGATATTAGGCAGCTTGCAACCAACAGCAGTAAGGGTTCTTTTTCTTTTTTCATGACAAAGGAAGACGCTGGTTCGTTCTGTGTTGGTATACTATGTGCCGTTATACTATTAAATGGGTTATTTTTTCCTGCGCTTATTGTTTGGCATGTTATATTGGTCATCATGAGTCATAGTTATCATCAGTTAGTAAATGTAGAGGCAACATTGCAACTCATCTGTATGAGATTTCTTTGTACAAAGATTGCGTTGTACTAGTTATGCGTGTGCGCTATGTGCATTAGCATACCAATTAAAGAATACAGTCTTCCTTCGCATTTTGTATGGGTGACATTCGACATTCGGTCGGTCATTGTGGTCTTCATGATACGATGATGAGCGATCACTAACACAATACTACACTAGCTGTTATTTCATCTAATAGAATAGATGATGGTCGAAATCAATCACAATATAGTTAAATAACGGTATGTAGCAGTTCTCGATCAGTGGTCTACATTTTACATTATGTAGTCGACCCGTCCTTGTCCATAACATTTTATCATCTAGCTAGCATATTTTCATAGTAAAATGTTTAGCTCGTCAGCAAAGAGGCTATCGGATTGTGCTCGTGCTTGCAAATAAATGCAAGCTGACTTGTTGAAAAATGGATCTATTTAAAAAATCAGCCAATTAATTGTTGATTCAGCTCAGGTAAAAATGAATGCACCAAGAAGCTATGAAGTTGGGGTTGGACAGGCCGACAAGTGTTTGGAGTTTGTTGACGTTACCTGTTGCATAAATTGTGAATTTTTAAAAATAATATCATGATCAAGGTATAGGTATGCTAATGAGTTAGTTATTTGCTTACGAAAATGGTTATATGAATTGATGGCAATAAACATTATTCAAGTTGAAAGATAGTTTGGTAATTGAATTGATGTTAAAGAAATTGTTGATTCCTAGCCGATTCATATACAATATTTTCTGCTAACATTGAAAGCAAAATTAACGTAATAATGTAAAACTGTCAATTGCGTAAAATGCCGGAGAGCAGTGCACACGAAATCATCATAAAAATATGGGGATGGCCAAGGCAAAGACTTTCATGTGAAAATAGTAAGTTAAGGGCAGCATCATCTTGACTTGGCTCATCATGATCATGAAAGATAAATGGCACGCAACTAGAATATATTTCTTTCGTATTTACATTTTTAAATTTTATTGCGTGTGGACCTTTAAGCTAAATTAACACTAACATTGAGTTTACAACTTTGCACCCAGCTCTTAATTTAATGCACTTTGTAAATTAAAGAATATACATTTGCAAAGGTGCTGGCAAAATGAAATACTGCATTGAAGTGGGAGTAGCAAAGCAAAGAAAAGATGTCCATGAGCGTCTTTGACACATCGTGGCAACAACGAGAGCTTTCCCAACTTCAAACTTACTATTATTGCATGTACCTACACTCATATATTATATCAACTTCCCTTCCCTACCTACTACCTACAACCACATCAAGGTTTATCTTCTCCAAACTATCACTCAAAAATACAGACGTACGTACACTAATCATGCATCATCCATCATCATTCATAATAATAAGTTAAGTGACACAATACTATAATACTACTACTAATGCAAAAAACAAAACCAATTATGCTTAAATCGAGAGTAAAAAAGTTAAAGTAGTTTTAAGCAACTTTCAATGTCTTTTAATACGGTCACATCGTGCGTAGGCACAGTTTCAATGGAAAATCTGATATAATTCATTGTCAGACTTAAACAGGTGGCGAGTGGTAAATGAACAAATTAAGTTAACGTCAATGGGATGACGGTTATAGCCACTTGATTGCCTGGTCTAGTTTAATCGTTTTTCAATGAAATGAAGTTAAATAGGTATACCGTGGGAGGGAATGACATAATTTTGTTTTATATCCTATTCCTGTGTACACCATATAATAATATATCCTTTTCTTTAATAGATCCTAAGTGAGTGAGGACTTCTTTCTTACTTTAATGAGTGATCAAATGCGTCATGACAGAAGGGAAATGAACGGGGTTATAACATTTATTGATGGAATTGACTAGATAGCTTGATTACACAGAAAATTCAGAAGGTTAAATATAAATAATGATGATTAGATTATTAATTGTACAAGGAAAGTTAAAGTCACTTGTAATCTATAGGTATACATATAATATGCAGAATGCAGGTCCACCTTGACCATGCATGTGCCAAATTGTACGCGTACAAATTGAAGTTATGCCTGACAAATTCTTCTTAACGTGCATGCATTGCATTTATTACATTTTAGTGCATACGTAAATTATTGATTATTATTATGCATATACAAAGAAAAATTTCACGACAGCATAACATGCAACTATAAATGCAAGAGTGCAAATACGTGAAAACTCAATCCAAGCTTACAACAATTCTTGTAATGGTTACATTTGTAATAAACAGATTTGCTTTAGTATGAAAGTAAACTTGATATCTCTCATTTTTGGCAAACACTTGTCTTTGAGCTACCGGAAGAGAAGCTGGAGCTTATTAATACTGTTAATGGTTTTAATATATATGTTAGGGCTTCTGACAATCTAGACTTTAAGATCAGTATGTAAGCTTGATTTTTTACCAACTTTGTTTGGTAATAATCTTGAAACTCTTCTTCTCACAAGTAAATAATTACATTAGCTATAAGATTGTGGTGTCTTTATATTTGTGGTAAACTATTGGTGACCAACAAATCTCTTTTTACCCCGTTCAATCCCCCTCTAACAATGTGTACTTGATAATGATAATAGTGATAGTACATATTCAGCAAAAATATTAAATTTTATGCGTCTGAAAATTGTCTAATGCTACACGTATAGACAAGTTTATTAACGTAAAATTTTCCAAACACTGGTTTCTAGTTTCGTTCTAGCACCAACAACGGAAATGGTAATCTATAATTTTATGATGATCAATGTTTTTATTGCATCATGTAGCTGGTGATACTTAATCGATACTCTGACTCGACTACTCTGCTTGTCCGTTAGTCTACTATTGATAATGGTTTTGTCTCCTATGCATATTTCCACTCCGGCAAGCTTGACATCCAAGTACTTAAGACCACTGAGGAGTTTTTCTTTGTTGGTGTTATTTATCCGCTTAAAGGTACAGCATTAATAGAATTTTGATTCCATCTTATTATATCATTCAGCACCAAATAGCATTTGAATATTTTTAAAATCAACTATTGTTAGATTGGAATGATGCTGCCAATTGGACCTTCCGTTTCAATCTCCTTCCTGCTTATTACTTATTACCTGCTTTGTATTGCAATTTACAATGCAACTGCATTTTTGTAATTCGATCCGCGACTTATGTGAGCACAGATTCTTTGCGATTCAGCAAATGAATATATCCTTCCTGTTGTACATTCATGATTTCTTAAGGTATAGCGATATGATGTAATAGAAATTATTATTCGCTATCATGAGCATTTAGGATTACTAGCCAACATTACCACCATATTATCTGTATATTGTTGCCGAGTTTGCTGTCAGTGCAGAAGTTTTTTTTTATTGTACTGATCGAAGAGTCACATCAATCTTCTTGAAGTGCAGATGAAAACCTCTAATTTTGTATTATTGTTTAGATTGCAGACATCAATTTTCATCTAGCAAGACAAAACAGATTATCACACAATCAAATTTGTTTTAAAATGAAATGTGCAGCAGATGAATGCAAAAATGCACACGCAACTGACATTGTTGCACTCTAACGAACACGTTTTTAGGAATATAGCTACAAATACCAAGAAATAACAAAGAATCAATTTTACAACAGTATAGCTGCTGGTACCTTACCATCTTGAATACCACTACCCGCTGCATTTTTAGCTTGCTTACTGCTTCTGCAGTTTTAAAAACTCATCGAAAAAGGGCAGACTGCATTTGACATCGATATATGACTGTCTGTCTACTGAACCATCTATATCAATCACATAAATATAAAGCAACTAGCGCATGCTGCACCACTGACTATAAAATTACGCGACATCAGCGAAAAAATATTTTTTTTGTTGGAGTGTATCTTGCTATTTTAAATTCATTTTCAATTATTGCATGATTCCTTACACTGTTTAAAAAATTCAGTTTGAAATGAAATAATCAATGCAAGTTTTCAGCATGACTGTAACTCTAGTTTTTCGAGTTGCTGTTGTAATTTGAAATTGGAATAATTGTTGGGAATGGCAATGACAAAAAACTATTTTTCTCGTAGAAGAACCACCACATGACAAGCATGCACTTTGATTTCAACCTTATGCATAATATTATGTGTACTACATAATAGATGACATCAAATTGTCATATCTGTAGCATTTTAATTTATATAGCAAAAACTGAATTTACCTACTTTTAACTTTTGTAGCAATGCCACAAACCCAATTGTTCTGTGGTAAGTACTGAGAACATTAGGAGCTTCAACATTGTCTCAACCTTCAACCTTCAACCTTTGACATTAACGGCGTTGTTAAAGGATAATGCATAATGTCGACTGCTGTCAAGCGTCTAGTGTCAAAGTGCCCCATGTTCGCACTATTTAAAGCAAACATGGGACACTGCCAAATAACTAATCAGAGAAATGTTTTTAATGAAGTTTTGAAGTCTGAATAGTGGGGTTTTGTACAAACCAGGCCAGGATTTGGACTTCCTGCAACAAATTCCTAATTTGTTTACAGATTAATAAAGATATGATGAGAAGTGGGTTACTACACTTTATTTCTTTCCTGCATAAACATAAAAAATCTAGTAACAGGTAAATATAAAATTAAAAAGAAGAACAATCCGCTATTTTATCTATTTAGTGTGGAAAACATTTTTAACACAACAGCAAATCGACATACATATTATTTTGAAACGATACTTTTTGCATGGAAAATTTCGGCTTCAAATAAATACTAAATTCATACGTAATATCAAATGAATACAAAAGAGTTTCATTACTTGCACTGACACTATTATTCAGTTCAGAATAATAACTCAATATATGCCTACAACTTACATAAAACATTCAAATCATACCATGCCAGAGTTGCAAATTGCAAATCAAAAAGTTTTTTCCTGTCTCCTGTCAAGTTATGATCACTTTACGCCAATATGATTTGCGATCCTAACCGATGTTAGTCAACACTAACTAACAAATTTTCGGTTCCCATAAGCATAAGTTAAGTTAACTTTTTTATATACTTAGGTTCCGATAATCTGACAGCTGCGTAGTGAGGGTTTTGCTTGCAAGTCAAACTTAATAATGTACTGTGACTTTTAATTTTAATTGTAAGACTTTACGAGTGCAACTGAATTGCAACAAGGATTTTAGAATGCATATTAAAAATTTTACATTTCAAAGGACATGAATATGAACCGGAACTACAGGCATTATGCATTTTATAAGTATAAAATTTATTGAAATCAAATCAATCAATTTATAAAATTACACTGTAATCACTGTAAAACATATAAAAGTTTAAGCTTGCAGACAATTCAAAGTTGTGAATATGTATTTGAAACACTATTTAGCAAGGAAATACAAAACATTATAAGCGATAGCCATTATACATTTTATAAAAGTATATTTATTGTAATCAATATATAAAATTCCATTATGGTATGATATATATTTTGAAAAGTCTATAGATAATTCTTCAAAGTTGTGAAAATTTGAAACGATTGAGCATATTTCGGAAGCACAAATAATAGTAAGCAGCGATATCAATAAAATATTACATTTGTCATCATCTTTCATGTTTAGAAATATTTTTTTCAATGATATTTTGAAAGGCGCATTCTTTGTATTTAAATCAAAATGTCAATAAGAGCTGTCAAAGTCAAAGAACTCTTGGAACTCGTAGTAACTTCAGCTCATTATA
>JAQIXW010003822.1:0-12501 GCA_034700685.1 Willowsia buskii
AGATACATGAAATTTAAGAGAAGAAGAAAGATTACACACGCTGAAGTCGACTCTGAATCCTACCGCTTGTAAAAATGTAGCGTAATAATTAAAGTTAACTTAACTTAAACGGAGTTGGGGTTACAGTGTGACAATAGTGTGTTCACATGCGAGGTTGTTAAACTTAACATGATCTCTAACAAGATTAATGTGATGATGATGAATTCCAGATAAATCTTCCATTGGTTCTATTTAATTAATGTTGGATAAGGGTACTAGTAATAGTAGAAATAATCAAATATTCAAGATTCGATAATTGCGTATTCAGCATTAGCTAAGCGAGTGCATGTCTCAGTTTCTCCAGAAAGATTCCATTATGCTTAATCAGGGTGGGATTCACGTACGACTTTTTAACTGTTTATCACATATAGGTATTTAAGAGTGCCTAATGCATTGATACCTGCATAGTACGCGAATTAAAGAAGAGAGGAATCGTGACAACACGAAAGAAAGAAGTATAATTTCTGATTAAATTTTTGAGGGACTGTTGAAATGTGAAAACCTTTTGTGAATTTCTTCCTCTAGTTACGTGTTTTACCCATCACTCGCTTCTGTCTTGTGACCGATAACATAAAGCTTTCGAATAAACTTTTGCCCTGTAGATTTGCGTGACGGAACATTTTTAATCTTTTAGTTCATGAATCTGGATACAGTTGGATTAAAAATTAAACGGAGTTGGAGTCCCCTCATAATTTCAATTTCCAAAGGACTTATTTGAGCATTAAGATTATTCAGTACTCTTTTCCAATATTGATAAGCAGAATGAATGGAAGCTTTACTTGGAATTCCTGATAATCACAATCTTTTATGTTACCGTTTGGGAACTAAATTTGGCAACTTCACATGTAAAAATACGTATACCAGACCATAACTCCGTTTCACTTTCATGATTTCTAAATTGAATTTGGAACTGGGAAAACAGAAAACTGGGAAAGGAGAATTATGGTCGGAGTTGAGAGTGGTGCTTCTAAAATTGGAATGAAACGGAATTCTCTTGTCATCTCGGGAAATCTTTCTAAATCTTAAACACTTCCATCAATTTTGTTTGGATATAGTTATACAAAAATATCAAAATATTAACATTAATTGCATCACAAAAAAACGCTTTAGTTACGTTATATTTTGGAACAGGAAGTGAACCAGGAAATTCCCTATCTGGTCAGTCGTGAACCTGAGGATTGAGGATGCTACAAACTAAACAGGATTTAAATAAATCGTACTCTATAATATGACCTTTAATACTGCTAATTCCAAACCAAAAATTAAACTGAATTAATTAAATGTTCAATTAACGAACAGACATGATACAAGACCTAACTACACACTAGAATCTGGAATATGGAATATTTTATTTCTATGGTGCGGGCGGATCAGTGCCCCGGAATTCTTACGCACTTTAAATTCACAAAGAAACTATTTCGATGAAAGTGAGCCGCATCTGCAAATTGAATTCAACTTTCCGCGATAACATAAGGCTCCACGATCTAATATCGCTCTAAACAAATTACACAGCACCTGCACCTACTTAAACCGATGTTGCAACATTCGAACCTATAGTGAATACATTTCAGAATATAACGGAATAAAAGTTAAACGGAGTCGAGGTCAGCAATAAGACAATCGTGTTTTCATATGTGAGGTTGTTAAGTTATAATCTCTAAACGATAACATAATTAGTATGCTAATCATGACTCACAATGCCTCTAGACATTTTGCTTATCATGAATGGGTAATACTGGAAAAAATGTTCACGAATCATATGCACCTGCTCTAAAATCAGAAATGAATTATCTCTCGCATTTTCACAATTATGCGCAAATGTAATTATTTCCCCAAATATGTCCAGTAAAACGTTCCTTTTATTTTCGTTAAAGAGTACAACTTTTGAAGTGATTTTAGTGTACTTATAATTGAGTCTCTATATTTATAAGAGAGAATGGAGAATTGTATTTTAGTCTCATTTTAGGGAAACGTTCACACTTGTCACACTACAATATCGCATTTCTCTCTTTCAGCCTTTCTGTTTTTGTTAAGAATCAAACTAGTTTTTCGACATTCCCAATCCATTTGGATTTAATTAGTTTTTGTGATAAAGCGACCTGAGATTTCTTTTATGTTTACGTAAACAGGAAATAATATACTACGACTTTGAAATCCTTGCGGGGTAACTTGAGACTCTTGGTTTTTGCTACGGAGGTGCGGCCGACTGCCTCCAAATCTTGTTAGGACTGTTCTTTTGAAAACTATTCTAAGATTTCAATTAAAAGTATTACGACAAAATGGCCAATTTTTCTTTCTGATGAGCACACAGAAAAAACAAAGGAGTAGGTGCTTCAATAATTTCAATGATTTTTATCAAGTGTCACAACGGCATTGAAGAGTTCTCCTTCTGATGAGCACACATAGGAAATCACCGGGAAATATATTCTAGGAATTTTGTAAAGTCGACTGTGTTGCCTTGAATCGTTGATATGTCTGGCATGAAGTCTTCTAGAGCCACTTCTTTCCCAACTTCACTTGTAACTCTTATTTCTAAGCGATCCGGTGTATTTCTGCGGAAAATGGATCTTTCTATGTCGCTCTGATGATTCTGCTTCTGCTTTTCTATTTTAGATTATGAATAAAAAGACATATATTTGATACAATTTTTCAGTCTTTTGAAAAATTAAAATGCGAAGTAAATTATCAATATTTAGCCAGGAATCGATTTAAGATTTTGTCTTGTGTCGAAATTTATAAAACATGTATCGGATGAATTTAATTAGGATTTTTGGGGTAATCTGACACTCAATAATGTTTCTGAACATGTTGGCACATGATCCCATGAAGACATGATTATCAGGACTTCATCGGTTTGAAGTTATTTCACACACGGATGAATATGAGCTGGGATTATCTTGACCGCTGTTCAATTAGGAGCGCACACAATTTTCAGAGCTCTGATCTTCTCGAATCACTTTGGGCTATCTTCATTTATCTGGAGTGCATTTGGCCTGAAGATATAAGAACAGAGGTTAATTGAGGAAATGCTGCACTCAAACCTTATATAAACGCTGGCAGATGACGAAAAATGGATGATAAATTAATGGTCATATAAACTGCTTCCACCAGTTTTACTCCGTTTAGTTTTTCAGTTAGGTATATTTATATCGATTGCACCTACAGATGTATATGATGTATTCGCTTGATATGATGTTGGCGGCCACGCTGAACTGCAGAAGAACAAGAATTTATAAATGTTGATTAAATATAGGTGTACGCGTTGCTTAATTTTTTTGCTGCTTTCTGAATCTGAATCTTAAAGTGATCAAGCAGACTTCTTTGAATGTGGAGAAAGAGGGCAAGCGTATTTCCGAGTATCCGAGCATTCACTTTACCTGTATTTCGTTAACTATGTAATAGAATGTTCAACTTGTTTGACACCTGAAGTGGGAGGGACGCTTGCTTTTGGAGGGCGTAGTTTTCTTGTAGGATCTTATGCTTTGGGTAGTTCTGTCTAACAACTCTAATCCGCCACTCATAAGCCGAATGATTGAAAGCTTATCAGTCAACCATCATCACTGTCACGATATTCGTTTGATCATGTTGGGATTTCCTTTAAAACTCTAAATCAAATCATAATTCCACAGTTTCACATTGTGGCCCCAATTGCGCTTATTTTTTTATCTTTATATTTTGTTCGTATAGGGAAAGAAAGCTTCTAATTAATTGAATCTTGTCGACGAGATCCTGAATTAGTTTCTAAAATATGTCCCGACATTAGAGAATGGAGATAATTTAAAGTGCGTCTGCATTTCAGAGCGTTCATCAGCGATCCACAAAATTATTTCAGTTTGGAATTAACAGTTTGAGAGGATATAGAAGGATGATGTCTAAAGGAACTAATTGAAACTCCGTTTAGTTTTTTATTAAAGTATATCCCGATATCTGAAATATTAGTTATGTGGTCTATTCTGGACAAACGTAAAATGTTAACATACGAAAGGAAATTCGGTTGTGTAATTCAGTAAAATAGAAGAAAGGAATTATTTAAAATTCTGAGACCTGGAGAGAATAATATGTATCGCTTTATTTTTATGGCATTACTTAACAAGCAATTACGCTCATGAATAAACTGATGGCATCACCTTATCTAGCTCCTTCTGATCTTTGTTAGCTAGAACCAAAATATGTTGAGAATAAAAACCAAACGACGTTCAGGCCCAAAATATCACCCTACTTTCATATTTTGATATGTGAGTCTTTCAAAGTATATCCCGATATGATAATATGAATATCGTGATGATGATCACTGATAAGCTTATGTTCATCTTGCATTTATATCAAGTACAAATAAGATATTTTAAAAGCTGTTTGTCTCTGCCTTCTCTCCGGAAATAATTGTTGTTCTCATGACACCCCAAAATTTCCAATTAATTTCAATTATTTTATAATTCCATGAATTTTTGACTAGCATGATATTTCTATTGTACCCTTCTAATTAACCTTTCAATCATACCCTCAATATTTCCTTATCGCAAAGGCTACCGGACCCAGTCAAAGGGCAAGATTTATTTGCCCCTAGATATGACTGGTAAGGAGGTTCGAACCTCCGTTTAAGCTCAATAACCTATTTTATTACACATATGATTTTCAGAAATAGTTTCTAAATCCTTTGGGAAAAGTGCAAAGACCAATGCCAATAATTGTGTTTGGTCATCGAACTGATTTCTCGTTTTCGAAAGGAAAATAGTGAAACTGAGAATCGACATAATATTCTAGAACTGGAGCAAATCATTAATTCCAAGAGTATCTGAAAACCTGTTTTTCTAAGGAAGAAACTTGCGGAAAGGAAATTGAAATGTAAGTTGCTTCTTGTAGTGGTGGGGAAAAAATGCATAATATTTTCACCAAAAAAAAACAGAAAGCTCTGTGAAACAAGAAATTTAAGTTGTTAAGTGGATAATTACTAAAATTAAAATTAAAATTAAACGGGATTCTCACTTTACCCCAAGAATCATTTGTATCCTTATACGTGTTCATCGAACACACAAATATCAAAAACATCTCTATCCCCGGTTAATTAAGAACTCGAAAATATTTTTCAAGCGTGTATATTTATGCTGAAATCTGTGTGCAACTAATTTGTTTTAAAATTCATTCACGGATCAAAAGAATTAACAGTATTTATTTCTGTAGATGATCTCTCCTTTGTTTTTTTATTCGTCATAACATACTCCATTGGAGTTAACCTCGAGTTTTCGGAAAACCACTGCTAGGAGTAAAATTTAAACGGAGTTGAAGCTCACAATGCAACACTAGAATTTTAAAATGAGAAGTATTTTTGATTGATATTTTTTAGTAGATTTCCAAAGAATAGCAAGAATATCGTGATTATGATGATTGATCAGCTTCCAATCATTCTGCTTATCAAGGACAGATAAGAGCACTCACAAGTGGTGATGCACCGCTTGCTGCACTGCCACCTCCGTCCTCCGCCAGAACCTGAGACCTAACTGAGTGAACCGTACGTTTAAAAATAGAATGAAATGGAAGTCTTAATTCTCTCCAAAAACTATTGAAATTCAATTAATGCCACAAAGTAATAATATATAGCCTATTATGACTTTTATGATAATTCCTGCAATCCCCAGCATAACAAATTTATTAAAAGAACCTTTATTGTCGTTAGCGGCGTATTCAATTGAAGAAAACATTCTGCTTTTTTTTATGAAAATACAAAAATTAGAAAGAAAATTTTAATGGAGTCGGGGCGAACCATTTGGCCCTGGTTCCCATCCAAATTTTGGTCATCAGAGCTCTAATTTTGGACTAGCTTACATAATTCCTTCCCATACTTCTTCAATACAATCTTTAAATCTCCAAAAAGCAGTTCAGTTCATAAATGGGAAACTTGACGGTATGCGACACCGATATTTTTACAGGCTTGCCTTTTAATGTAGGTCTCGAAACGATAAGATGAATGCCTTGATGATGATGATTTATGATATGCTGCTTATCAAGCCATAAGAAATTAGTTCTTAAGAAACCTCGCCTAATCCGCCTACAAGAGCTAGGAAAATGGTGAGAATGATGATCTCGAGGTTAGACTGGAGGTAAGGAGGCATCTCTCCAGAAATAATTAGGAGTCTCACGTCACCCCAGAAGTCCAAATTAAATTCATCCATTGCACCTTGGTCCAATTCCATGCTGCTAATTACAATATTGTTTGCTCACACCAGTACAAACACCTGTTAATATTTATGATAATTTTGAACTCTTCATTTTTCAAATTACATTCGAATGTGACAAAAGTACTTCGGTAAAGCGAACAAGAATTAGATTAAGCAATAAATCATAATTCACAGAAGATATCTCGATTGCTCATTAAGCATTTAACAAATTGTCAATTAAAGCTTCTCTTCTTTTGTCTCCTCACGTGTAAACACAACGTGAATTTTTCACTTTTAGAAAATGAAAAGGGTATTGTGAACAGAAAGAATTTTGCTGAGTGGACTGACGGTAAAATTTCCGGTTCCAGAAAATCCGTAGGTTTCCATTAAAACTTTAAAAGGATTAATGGCATCTTTGGCTAGTTAAGCATATGAAAATATTGAGATTGGAATTTTAAGAAAATATTAATTGCTAGTGGGATTACGATGCTATGTAATGGAGCACTGGCTGTCCGAACTACGGGTGAACTCCAAAATGATTTCCATTCACGCGGCAAAATGGGAAATAGAAAAAGGCAGCCGTTGCCGGACTTTTACGAACGGATAAGGTCTCACTTACAATCATTTGCAATCTTCATCTCCAAATGATAACACGACTAATGTGTGGCAAACACAATAATTGATAAGCCCACTGTAAATCTGCTTCCATTCTAATCAAACCCTCAAATTAAGTCTGTTAAGAAAAATTTAGCAAAAATTAGAATAAACGGGATTCTCACCTCACCCCAGGAAATCTTTTGAAATATTCAACGCATCCAGCAAGTCTACATATATTGAAGGCTTCTCTGGCGCCAGCTAATAAAGAATTTGAAAACATATCATGATAATTTATTTATGCAAAATTCTTCTTGCTAAATTCTAATGCTATTTTTAGTACCAGTCTAAATCCAGTTTGACTGGTACTAAAAAAATTCCTTCTTCTTCTACGCCCTAAAAATTTGCAAACTGCACATAAACCACATTGCTAAAAAGAATTGACTGAATATTTAATTAATTAACGCGCATGACCTCGAAAGTGGCTTTGCACTCCGCGCACTGAAAACATGTGTCATATATTTGAGCATGATATATTTTATGGCTTTTAACTAAATGTTTAAGTGGCTTTAGAGATGATTGCCAAAAGCGTTTTGAGCGGATCAGCGCGCTAAAGTGCGTACACACTTCAAAATCCCAATTAAATTGGGTGAAGATAAATTGTTTCCCTGTTTATCACATCGAGCCCCATTTTATTTGCGCTCACGATTTTCGTTTACCCCAAAAATTCATCTTTGCATTCCTATAAATAGATCCGCAACCGAAAAGTACCTTATGAAGACGAACAGGGGGAGGAAAGTATCTCTCAAGTTTTGCAGCAAGATAAAACTACGATTCAATAAATGTTACTTTAGTCGTGCTTAAAATCATTATCAATGACCTGTAATCATATCAAATACGCAAATTAGAAGAACAAAAACTTAATACGTTGATGCTAACCACCTAGCACTAAATTTGGCACCAAATTTAACCTTGTGCCAAACAGTTCAGCTTATCATTAAAAATATACAGTAGAAAATCGCTTCGTAGGATGCGACGTCGAGGAGGACTGGCGTTCTGAATTGCGGGTTAGCTCCAAAATTGATTTTCATTTAGTAGATAGGAAGGAGCAAGGAGCATTTAGGCGGCAACCAAACTGTTGTGAGTGGTTAAGGTACCGCGAGCAAAAGTGTGTAATCTAATCTCCACTACCAAATGAAAATGGGTTAACTGGGAATCAAAATTTTAGAACTGGAGCAAATCATAAATTCCAAGAGTATCTGAAAACCTGCTTTTTTGCCGAGAAACAAATTTGCGGAAAGGGAACCAAAACCTGAGTGGCTTCTTTGGGTGGAGGATGAATGATCAATGTATTTTATTTTTTTCCTTTTTGTTTAATTATCCATCATTATACAAACTCCATTCACCACTGTGACAAATACTTTCCAATAAGCTCTTGTAAGACATCATTATGTCCCCATAACCTCTGGTTTAAAATAACAAAATAGTTTTAGCATAAAGTCGAAATGGCGTTGGGGCTCGCAAGTCGAAACTGGAATTTTGAAATGTCAGCTTATGAATTTAAATTTCCACATGATAACATTAATACTACAGCCTTCAAACAAAATATATTAAGGATAAAGATTAAACGTGGCTGGGGCTTGCAATTTTGGAATTCTCCAACAACAGAATTTAAGGTATTTAAATTGGTTTTTTTGTAAAATTCCGTAATACCGGAATGAATATGACGGATGAGCTTTCACTCATTCTGCTTATCAAGGACAACCAAGAGCACTCACAAGCGGTGCTGCACTTCATGCTGCGCTGCCTCCTCCTATTGGGATTTAATGAAAATTACTTGTTTGTTTGTTTCTGAAGAAGAAATTCGCGAAACGGAAATTGAGTTATGAGTGGCTTTTTAGAGCGGAATTGAGGAAAGAAATGCATGATATTTATGGCGAAAGCTGTGGGAGAAGAGAAGTTTTTATTTTGTTGAGTTGACTGTTGCCAAACTTAAAATAAAACGGGATTCTTATGTCACCACGGTAATCTTTTGAAATCTTAAGCGCAATCATCAAGTCTACAAATATTAAAGGCTGGTTCCAGATAATCAGGAACTCAAAAATATCAATCAAGATTAAATATTTATACAAATTTTTATATTGTGTTTTATGCTTTTTATAAAACCGTTAATTGCAAAATATACTAAATGACCGAAAGAATTAGCAGGATATTTTTTCCAGTATGCCCTATCATCATATGTTTACATCGGTATTCTCCATAAAATTTGCAGTCACGTTTTTGGTTTTCCAGCACACTGTACATTGGCGAAACCGAAGCAAAGTGTATTAAGAATAAAAATTTAACGGAGTTAAGACTCACAAAGCAACACTAGAATTTACACAGACAAGATATTTAATAATACGTTTGAAAAAATTAATTTCCAACAAATAGCAAAAATACCGTGATGATGATGCCTGATAAGCTTCCAATCATTCTGCTTATCAAAGACAGATAAAAAGAACCGCACTGCATGCTGCAATGCCCGCTCGGCAGGAACCGAAACATGAGACCTCTACTGAGGGAGCCGTACTCTTAAAAAATAGAATGCTCCATGCTCCCCAAAAACTATTGAGATTCAATGAAAATTACAAAATAGGTTGCTATGACTTCTATGATATTTACTGTAAAACTAATTGCTAGCATATTACATTAGTTAGCTCTTATTTCTGCGTAGCGGCTTAATCTTTTGATCAAAGTTATTATCTCATATATCAACAAGTATTTTTATTCAACATTTCACGGGTTGGGGTTTACATGATTAATAAACGTAAGTTTAGCCTTGGTATTTAAATTAATCTAGTTAGAAAATTTAATCTCATATCGAGGGAAGTACAAAACAAAGGAAGAAAATTTAAATAGCGTCGGGGCGAACCATTTGACCATTCTTTTTCATCCAAGTTTGTTCGTCATCAGCACTGTTCTGCTCTCCTGGCCGACTTAATTTTGTTGATCATTCTCAACAACGTCCCAGAACAAAGCTCTACATTCCTGTATGTGGTGGTATGTGCCAGCTGATTGGCTGTCGAAATCCAATCAGATCACACATTCCATCATATGCAGGAATAAGGAGCTTTGTTCTGGGACGTTGTTGAGAATGATCAACAAAATTAAGTCGGCCAGGAGAGCAGAACCATGGTCATCAGTGCAGTAATTTTGGAGGAGTTTTCAGTGTAAAATTATCCCTCAAATATCCAGAAACCACTCCAGTCCGGAAAGGGGAAGCTAAAGACGTTTGGGCTCTCTATGGCGCATCAGTATTTTCACATGCTTGTTTTTCAATGTATGTCGCGAAATGATTAGATAAATCTCGTGATGAAGATGATTTATGGTACGCTGCTTATCTAGCCATAAAAAAGTACATACGAAACCTCTCCCAGCCTGTTTAAAGGCAAGGATAATGATCTCGAGGCATGACTGGAGGTACGGAGACGTGCTTGTAAATATAATTGTGAGTCGCGTGTCACCCTGAATGACCGAACTAATTTTATCCATTACATCTTAATTCAATGTCGAAGAGTTAATCTCAAATTTAGAATATCATGAGATGAAAAACTAACCAGAGTTGGGATCCCACATCATCAGGAAAATCACATAGCAATAACTACTTATCTGCCCTGTGTTTATTAAAATATTGCTAATTTTTATGAACATTTCATAATTTAAATTACGTTCCAATGCCAGTGAAGAAATTATGTAAAGCAAATAGGAATTAGATCAAGCAATAAATCTTAATCCACATGAGATATCATGATTGTTCATTAAGCATTTAACTAATTGTCAATCAAAGATTCTCTTCTCTTGTGTCCTCATCTGTAATATCGTTGAGTGGGTTGTCGCTAAAAATTAAAATTAAATTGAAGTGAAAGTGTGGAAAGTGAAATGGGAAGTGAAATTTATTTCTAGAGCAAAGCTTCTTCGAATCCATGTAATCTGAGTTGTATTTAGTCTTCTGAAGTATATTTCGGAGACACAAGCATGGAGAGTATTAGAGTAACGTTTATACTTCCACCGCATTCGTTCATTCATTCATGGCAAAAAACACCTAAATTACTAAACAAGTTGATCATATGAATTGACGCAACTCCGTTTAATTTTTTGCCTGGGTTAGCTGAATATAGGTAATCTCAGATAGCCCGCTCGGCTTCATTCTGCACGATGATAATCTGAGTCTGCTATTAGTAAGTAGAAAAATATAAAACTTATAGTTTATAAAGTAGATAATCGTTTTTCCAAGATTTTCCATGTTTCGCTAATTTTTAATTGCTCTTGTGAATGATGCTCCATTTTGCATCCTGATTTTCGGTATCACTGCCAATTTTTTCTCTTTTATTTCTTCGTGTTTCTTCCCTCCGTGCCTACTTTGAATTTTAATTCCTAGGTAGAGATGCCTGTCAGAGATTTATGTGTAGTAAGATTGAATAAAATGTGTGCGCTGAGTCGACTTGAGATTCTCATAGATTGTGAGTTCGCATTCCCTTATTGCAGCTTCGGCCTTTCTCTATAAATTATTTTGTGCACTATACAGTTATTCATTCTTCAAAGAATTTTGGAAAATCAGCTTAAAATAGTAAAAGTTTAAGCATATCAGAATCCACAAAATGTTTTGCATCTCAGAATTTTCCGTTTAATCTCACAAAGAACCTAAATAATTTTTGAATATTTATCACTTCATTTAATCCCAATAGCTTTTGGGGAGAATTCAAGCACATTCCAATCAATTTTTTAAACTTTTGTGATAATCAATGTCCATTAATTGAATATCCAAATAGCAGGATAAGGAATATTTTTCCACCGCACCACCAATCAATATTTCAGGGATTCAGCGATCACATTACTCTCATTTTTTCGGTTTTTAGGGGTGACTTGAGAATCCCGTTTTATCTTTTAATTTTAGCAGGAGTCCACCCAACAAAATAAATTTCCGATAACTATCTATATTTCTCCAAAATTACTTCGCATTTCTCTCCTCCACTCTAGAAAGCCACTCACACTTCAATTTCCTTTCACAAATTGCTTTCTCATCCACAATAACAACCCCGCTAGATTTTTAGAATTTCTTGCAATTTATGATTCGCTCCACTTCAAAAACGGCATGTTAATTTCTACCCTACCCGACTTCTCCCTCAATTTCCAATAGTTAAAATATCAACATAATGACCAAACATATGTAATTCCATTCGTGCTTCGTTTCATATACGATTCAGGTATTAAGAAATACACATGGCCAGTTAAAATTCTGGGTATTTTTTTTCTCTGCATTTCTTGATTTCTTCAAGGCAAGATAAAATTCACGAAATTGAAATTTTAACCACAGGGAATGAAATAGAATAGCTTGATGGTTTCTTTACGAAATGACGTGAAATGGGGTTAACAACAAGCTTTAGGGTATGCATCACCCTCGTATTTATCATACCCAATACAATGGCATCGGCACTCACACTTGTCGACAGAAACACAAATTCCATCTGTCTCATTTCGAAGCAAGATATGCCAAGGACAAAAATTAAACGGAGCTGAAGCTCACAATCCAACACTAGAATTTGGAAATGCGAGGTATTTAAATTAGTATTTTTAGCTGCACTTCAGGGAATAGCATGAAAACCGTGATGATGATGACGGATAAGCTTCCAATCATTCTGCTTATCAAGGACAGATGAGAGCTTTCACAAGTGAT
>JAQIXW010003823.1:0-12501 GCA_034700685.1 Willowsia buskii
TTTTTTCTATTTATCTCTAAACGCTTATTACAATCTTCAAAAGAAGCAACAGCGTTTCCTCTTTCCCTTGTCATAAAAAAGGAAGGGAAAAAATCCTCACCGAAATGGATACGGACAAGTGTTCTGTTCCCACTTTATCATATTACAACTCTCCACTTTCTCCCACCGCTGGCACTACCAACAACTTTCATTTTTTCCCTTTTTCTACAAAAGCTTCCCGTCTTCTTAACTCGCACGTACTCTGTGGAACACAAAACAAAATGCTGAAAAAGCACAGCAACATCGTGTAATGTACAGCAGCAAACCGCCATCACCAACAACAATATCACCATCAAAAAGGCAAGAAAGAGGAAGAGAAAGGGAAAAATAGTAATAATAGGAGCAAAGAGAAGCTTCTTCCCTTTTATTCTACTATACGCTTCTTCTTCGAAAGTAAAAAGGCTTATAAGGAAGACATACACTCTTTACAACAAGCACACAATTTTCTTCCATTCTTCCTTTTTTCCCACGTTTTACCATACTTTCACTTATTTTCACTTGTTGTTTTTATATTCCATTTTTTCTCCTTCTCACAACAGTTTATAGAGGGAGAAAAGTGGGAATATGTATTGAGGGGAAAAAGTGAGAGACGACAAGAGAGGGAGAGGGAGAGAAAAGAAAGAAAAATCGCCTTTCAACAGTTTGATCGATAGCTTGCCCATTCATTCTTCTTCTTCATCGTCTCTTTTACCGTCTTATTGAATCTCTTTTTCCTCTGCCACTTTCCTCAGACGAAAGGTTTGTTTCATCATCATCATCATGATTTCAATATTGGAAAGCAACAGTGTACATGTATTTCTTTGAGGTATACTTATATAGCGACTGGATTTTATTACGGAAAATATTCAAAACGTTTGAAGATCATGTGAAGTGATAAGCAACACGCCACTTTTCTCTCTGAGAAAATAGGCTTTCCGGTAGAATGATTTTTCCTGTTAGTGATGGCACTGTACTAGGCCACCATGTTCACCCGCTTACCACCATATATATACAAAGTGACAATGAAAAAATTCATTCCTCTAGAAAAAGCTAGTAATAATGGATGAATGCATGTCTTTTCTGTGTGCTGTATGTGTGGTCTAGCTACAAGTGCGAAAATGCATGTTACTATGTGGCTGGAGAAAAAAAAGCTTAAGGTTTTTTTTGCTTTGATCCTGCTCCTGTGATCATCATCGCACCATCGTCATCGGTCTCCTCATCATTAAGCCTTCTGCTTCTCCTTTTTCCTCTGGATTGATGATGATGATGTGAAAAGAGAAAGTGTAGGAGTTTCTACTACATGGGATTTACAACAAGATCAAGAAAAAAGGAGAAAGTTTTTTTAAGGTTTTTAAAAACCTGCAGGGAACCTGCTCACATGATTTATAAATGTGGAGCAGCCTGGTATCCACACTTGTTTGGATGGGTTAAGTTGAAAAATTTTTGTGTTCAAAGGAGGAAAAGATATGGTGGTGAATTGGATGTTCCACTTTGAGAATTAGGAGAGAAAGACGCTTTTAATCTTGGAAGAAAAGAGGAAACTTGAAACGAAAAGTGATTTCACCACGTTCCTTCTCTCTCTCACTCGTTTTGCACATTTTGTTCAGACGCAGGGTGTTAGTGTAACAATAATTTTCTCTTTGAGATTTTCTTGTTTTCTTTGAATTGATTGGCTGATTCTGAGAAAGAGAAACACGATGAGCTAATGAATAGATGGTGGTACCAGTCTTTTTCTCACTATGTATGTGGGTAAGAATGTGTCTGGAAAACGAAATTCCTTCACTAGTAGATCTCTTTAGATTTTGTAAATTTTCCTAGAAATGAGCACGCCTTGTTAGGTTACAGAGTACTGCTGAAAAGTGCAAAGTTTTATGGATTGGTTTATTACCAAAGAAATTTATACTCTGTGAAAGTTGATCAACTGCATCAAATTTTTTTTGTTCGATGTATGGGCTGTGAACAAAGTTCTATACAGCTTTTTATAGTTTTCTTTTAGGAACTAAATAAATTGCACTAAGGAATTGGGTCAAGCAATAATCCGCGACGTGAAATAGAAAAAGTTTGAGAAAAATTAGCTTTCAATTCATTAACCAATCAGGGACATATATACTTGCCCTCTTTGCCATTGCATAACTCAAGATAAAAGTTTATCCTTAAATATATCTATTTTCTTGATGAAACGGAAGGAGATAGACGGGAAGAAGAAAGCTTGTATTTCACATGACTAGATTTCACTGGTCATATGGGTGGTCTGGTCTGCCCATGATGATAGTACCATGTGTACTGTTGTAGTTGAGCTTATTCAGACTAGCAGGAAACCCCCCACGGGGAAGTCACTGTAATTTACAGAAGATATTTATCTACATCTTCTGTTGTACACTTTACCCACTTACCTTTCAGCCATAAAACGCCATCTTTTTTACTCAACTATACTTTCATGCTTTCTTTGACAGAGAGGAAGTACGCTGGGGAAAGTTGTGCCTTACGGTACTATTTAAAAAAGTGGAAAACTTCATTATAAACATAAACGTATTGGGCTCAAGTGTACTTATGAGAGGGGAAAAGGAAAGTGTACATGATGCTGTAAAGCTATGTATACACACACGCGGAGGAAGTGAAAGTTTTTTTTTTGCATAAAATTTTCAGAGGATAGAGAGTAGAAAGTTGTTGCAAGTCACCAAAAATTCTCATCCTGTTTTCAACTCTACACACTACTGAATTTAGCCCTACCACTTTTTTTCTTCTTTTTCACAAGAGTGTAAGTAAAGCAATGCATCAAAATGATGAAAGCATAGTTATGCCATATGTCTTGTGACATTTTACTTATTTTTTTCTCAAGAAAATACATCTCCGACTGGTTGTCCCTTTCTCTCTATATACATGGCACTTAATACAGCCATTAATGCACACAAACAAGAAAAAAAGGGGAAGCAATGAAGGAAGAAAATAAGTATGGAACGTAGAAGAGTGAAAGCACAACTCTCTAGCATACTTTTCTCCAACAGAAGGAAACAACTTTTTTCGTTTTTTCTCTCGCATTATATATAAAAAAGAATGGATACTACATCACCTAAATATCTCTGCACTTTCCCTTCACAAATGAAGGGAAAGCAGTGCAAGTGACAGCATTATATACGGAGAAAAGTACAATATACCTTTTCATTTTCTATTACACTTGTGAACTTTCCATAGCAACATCTCTTCAGGGGTCAATTAAATTTCCTCTCTTTCTCCACTCAAGTCACATCATTCACATCCCTTTGGTCTCGTATCTACTATACACACTCTGTTTAAGCTTTTGCATTCTTTTGGAGAGAAAGTTTCGTTCCGGAAACAACTTCAGAACACATCTCTCATCAAAGGTTATATAACTGCACCGTAAAAAATGCTTTAAGGACAGGAACTGAGACTCTTAATGTGGTCCTGTGAGTTCTCCGAATGAAATTACAGTTGATCCCCAGAAACGCGTACGTGTAACTCGTCCCATTCAATCGAAACGGAGAAAATATGTTAATTTCATTTGCCCACCATCACTCACTTTCCAACTTCATTCTTTCATTCATGAGTGAGTGTGTGTGTCGTGAGGTGGAATCGTTAAGATAACGTATTGTAAGTGTAGACCGAAAAACGAGCTTCTTTCATTCAACTGACAATGTTGATCGATTTTTATGCAAATTTTTTTTTCAGCAAAAAATAGTTACATTCCTAAAAGTTTCATTTGTATGAATTTATGATATTTACATTGCCTTGCATAAAAACTATATGTACAAGTCAAGGACTTTTCTAGAGAAAAAAATTATTATACAAGTTTTCCGATGAGTACCACCTTCATAGAAGGTTATATTTTTCTGTACAAAATTATACGTTTTTTTATATGTAATTACTTTTCATGTTCGGCAATATATCTTATTTTTATTTTGGTTCGCAAAAATTCATCGGAAATAGCAAGACTAAAGTAGTGTATGGAATACTAAGCAGAGAAGTGAAAGAAAAATACTCGGTTGAGCGGACGCTTACCACATCAATGATTTGCATGAGGGTCAAACCAAAACTGAGCTGAAGTGGATCCGTCTCCTTTTCAACGGGACGCTCCAATGTATTGTACTTGTCGAGCAAGTGGTGCAGCAAACGCTTCTCATTGGGTCCTTGAAGAGAGCCTGAAAAAAAAGTAGAGAAAAAAATATGAAATCACAAATTTTTTTAAAAATCCAATTAATCCAATTTCAAACTCCACACGAGCCCCATTCTAATTAACAAAATGCCATCAATGATTTTTTTCCTCGACAAATTTTTTTTAGACAAATGACAATTTGTAAAATGGCTGGATAATATGCAATTTTCTTTTCCCCTTCCGTTTTTTGCCCCGCTGCCGCTGCTGCTAGACACTGTCAAGATTCTTTCCATCAATTCAATCTAGCGCTGGGGAAAATCTCATTGTGTTTGTGTGCATGTGAGGAGGAGGAGGAGGACACGACACACGAGTGCAATCAGATCTCTGGTATTTGGGATGTCTATACTCTCATATATGTCTGTAGTAAGGAGCAGAGCATGAGCCAATTTTTTTCCTTGGCAAAGGAATCGCATGCTCAAGTTGGTCGGTGGACGAGGAAAGATGAGAAAATGAGAGTGAGAGAGAGATTCAAGGATCAGAGATTGAATAAGGTGATATTGGAAGCGGAGACAGTAATTGATGCGATTTCTAGCCTGTTACATGGCTCCCCTCAGCCGGATTACATAGTTTTCTTTCGGTGGATAAGGTGGATATTGCGTGGAGATAAGTGATAACACACGCGATATTCACAAAAAGTCTGTATGGATGTGTGTGTGTGTGTGTGTGTCGTCATCAGCAATGTTAGGTATGTACAAGGTATGAAGAATGATGGCATGTCATGTCAGCCAAGAGCAGAGAGAGAGGAGTACAGGAGAAAAAAGAAGATTGCTTCTGCGAGGAATTTTTTTTGTGACCATTCTTTTTCTCCTGGAGAAGGAAGGGAACAAGGTAATAGATTTCATGCTAAAAATTAGAAGCATTATTTCTTTTATCAAGAAAAAAGGCAACTTTTTTTTAGTGAATATTCTACAGCCCACACATGAGTGTGTCTAGAGCTTTCTTTGTGTGTACAATTTTTATCAAAAAATTGACAATCTCTAGGTTTTATAGAGGGTGATGCGGCAACTCAAATTATGAGGCGTATCTGGAATGAAAATCTGGATTGTGAGAGAGAGAGCTTCTCTATATATGTCGACTATATCCGGTCAAACGTTTTTGTGTGGGAGATAGACAAGGGAAAAGTTTAAATAGGGTAGAGTCGGTAGGACGGAGGGCCTGATGACGGAAATAAAGTCAAGTGACGGTCTCTTCAAGTAAAGGCAGTGAACCAAGAGAGAAGACAACTCAAATCAGAGAAAGGGTTTTTATAGGTAACCCTACCATGTATGTACAATAATAATGTGTGTATTTTTATGCTTCCCCTAGAGCTCATAAATTGAGTTGTCACTAGCTTTCTTCTGCACACTTTCTTCAGAAAATAAGGGGAAATTTTTTTTCTCTATTTTTTTCTCTCTACCTTCTTGGTGGAAAGATTGTATATTATATATAGTTTGTCTAGAGATATACATTAAGTATTCTTTTATATGGCCATTACTCCAAAAAGAAATTCTGACGCGTACATATTTTTTTCTTCCTATGCCGCCGCCGCCGCATCCACCATTCACCACCTTTTCTTGTTCTTTCTTTTCGTTCTAAAAGTCCGTCTGCTTCCCGTTCCTCCTAATAGAATGTCCGGTGAATCTCGCCTGGAGAAGATGGCTTTTGTTCTCCAACACTATACAATACCGTTACATGGTGAAAGCTCACCAGAGAAAAAAATTGCTTTCTCCTGCAGTAGCTCCGGTTTTTTTCTGAGTAGAGAAGCCAGTCACTCATTCCTTTGCTGGCTTTGATAAATTTGAATTTTTTCGCCCAATATTATTTCATTCCACCACCGACATGACGACGATCCTTGCCTCGTCATCACCACATGTATTTTTTCTTTACTTTTCTTCCTTTCTCTCGCTTTCCAAATCAATAGTTTTTTTTTTTCAGGGCTCACCTTATCTCCTCAAAATAGTATTTGTATTTATCCCGATATCGAACAAAAATTCCAAACTTTTGACCTTGATATTTTTCTTCTCTCTGCTATGCTTCCAGATTGCTGCCACAAATCTTTGAAAAAAAGCTTCCAGCAATTTTTTGCCGGGTATCGTAAAAAGTGGAGGAATTAACAGAATTGTTTTTTTTTCTCGTCAGCTTACCACCTATTTTTATTGCCATACCTTTCTCCGGTGGAAAATCTATTGAATCTCTCGAGACCCAAAGACGACGGCTAATAACTTTTGAGCGAGATAAGAGTCTAATAATTTACAACACAGCTTTCCCTGCTGCCAGAGTGTGTCACAACATATGTTTCTCTCGTTTTTTGTTTCCATTGAAGGAGGTGGTGAACCCAATAAAAAATCGTTCCCAATTTCCCCTTATTGAATTTTCCGCCTTAAGGTAACTATCTCTAGGAGAGAAGAAAAAAACGGTGAAAATCTACTTTTCTCACTGCATTCTGTAACCTACATTGCAGGAATGAAAGTCAGTGAAAATGGTTTTCTCCTCCCTCTGTCGCGACAATGTATATCCGCATTAGCGGATCAAAATCACCAATCTGTTTCCCTCTATACCAACTCGCTCTATACACTTGTATTTATGAATGAACGCGTGAATGATTTCACATTACACAAGGGATACAATAAAAAGAGATTATTCATTCATGTCTTTGGTTTTCTGCTTGTTCTTTTCTCCACCATAAATTCTTTCTCTTCGTCAAATCAACCGCTGTAGTCATACTCATAATAATAATCGTAATAATATGCTGAGCCTCAAATCCCAATGATATTACATGTTTTGCTGGAGATCAGCCACTCGAAAAGTCCATAAATAAATACATGGAACAGACTTTCTCTCTACTTTTCTTCACATGCTTGTTTGTAATAATGTGGAAAGCAGGAGGAGAACTGAAAATTATTGATCATTCCGCGTGTCTATCACTGTCAGTTTTATTCCGAGGAAAAAAGCACAATAACATTATTTCGTTTTTTCTTCCTCTTCTTCTTAGTCACTAGCTGTCTCTTACAGCTTTATATGCTGACAGCACGAATAATATATTATTACTGACTTTCTATGCTTTTATTAATGCGTCTTTTGCCTGTTTCCTTGGCCGTTAGTTTAGATTCGATATTTCTTCTTCAAAAATTTGCATTTAAGCATATACTTTCACATAAGCAGTAAATTATCCAAACAACCTGTGTCAATATAAATGTTTTTCTGCTGCAAGATGCAATTTTATCCTGCGCATGTATCACACCAGGTATAAAAAGGGGGTTGGATCTTCTTCAAGGAGAAAAAAGGGTTATCTCAAGGCAAACCTTATGGTGATTGGTTTTCTCAATTAAATTCTTTTTCATCAATCGCATCAGTTCCGCTTGCTGTTAACGACCGATAGGAGAGAAAAAACACGGAAATAAAATTTCTTGTCACTATTCCCAATAGTGGAGATAACCCCCAAAAGATTGAAGCAACCGTTGTCAACACAAGGATTGTGGGAAGGTGAAGAAAGCTTTTATGTATTCTACTCCTTCTGGTTGTGTTCGTTACCCATTCCCTTTTGCCATCTGTAAGTACTTTCGTTTAGCTACAAGACAGAAGGAAATAAAAGCTTGGGCTAGTGGTGTAAATTGTGGTAAGAAATAATGCATGAGGACTTCATCAAGAGAAAATAGTCCTTTAGGAATTCACACCGTTTCCTTCCCAAAAGCCTCTTAAAAAAGTGGGCCATTCCTACGCTACATTTCTTGTTGCTTCCTTTTTTTCTAACCGATTTCCTCTCTTCCCGATTTCGAGAAGATTCTCTGAAGCAGAGTTTTATTTTTTGAAGTAAATGTTTTGTTAAAAAAGGAGGTGGAGTAAAGAGAGAAAAACATGGGATGATGAAAGGAGGAAAATACGCCTCCGATTCTTTTCTCTTCTGAGAAGAAATTGAAACGCATTACTAAGATAAAAGGAAAGACGCTTTTAGTTCTGCTTCATTTTTTATTGTATGCATTACAACAAGAGTAAACTAAAAGTTCCGCACAGGGGAAAAAAAGAAAGTGAAAATAAATTGTAAAAAATTGATTTTCCCTTTTTTCTCCTCCAAAATTTACTTTTACTACAAGGGAGATTATGTAAAGCAAGGAAATTGGTGGAGCTGAACGAAGAAAAAGGGACAGAGAGACGATAAAAATGAAGTGTGTTGATCAAACAAAATTATCAAAGATTTAATTAAGTTTGCTTTGTTTTTCTTTAAATGAGAGTAACTTTTTGTTTTGTATCAAGAATGGTAAGCAATTTATTCGATACGGTGAAAATTTAATCAAATTTTCTCAATTAAAGCAGAATATCTTTTTATGCCTCCCTCGCATAACCTCGCTCGATTCTAGACGAATCCAGATTTTTTTTTCTCTCTCTCTAATGCTTGCTTGTACAAGAGAATTGAGAAGCATACGAAAAATTCCATACTTTATTTTGTGATTATTGTCAATTGTGTAAACAGTGTTTTCACAAAGCAAGCACAAAAGACATCTAGGTTAGTACTATGTTGGGGAAAGAGAAAAAAGCCTGACAAAGGGATCCCTTTTTATACATTTTGTAGCTATTCTGAGCACGCATTTTTGTTTGGCAAGGAGTACACAATGACGGAAGGAGAGATGGAGGAAACAGCCTTTTCCTTCCGCCTTTCTCCCATTGTCGAGTAAATCTATATATTTATAATTTATAAAAGATGAGAATAATAATAACAGTGTAAAGCCACATGCCTCCTCAGCCGCAAGAGAAAGCATGAAGAATGCGCGCACATGTATAATATGTCTAGTGGTAGTAGTGGTAATAATAATAATAAGCATCTCGAAACAGCGCTATTCATTTTCTCCATACCACAAAGTAATTGAGAGGGCATACGACTGAACACACTTTACGAAAAAGAGAAAGTCACAGAACATGGACAAATGGATGGGACTATAATATATATACTGGAGAAAGAGAATACTTTAGCAATTTCCAGCTTCTAACATCGCTATGTAGAGATGTAGTGCTAGTTATAGTGGAGAAAGTAGCAAATCGATATGGAGGCATACAAACAAGAGCAATGACAGGAGAAAGTCCCTACACAAACAGAGTAGATAGTGTTGTTTGAGGAGAGAAAAGACAAGCTGCTTTCAATTGTGCTTCCTCGCTTTCTCCCAACCACCGCAGAACAACAACAGCTTTCACCAAGTATAATTTTTTTTTCTTAAACGGAGCAAGTATGCTAATAAATTGTAGATGTGTTGTAATGATATAGCTAGTATATTATTCTGGGCAATATATTCTGTGGCATCCTCTTGTCCGCTCTATTTTCCATTTCCTCTCTCCTCCATGTTTACTATCTCTCTTTCTTGTCAAAACAGGCAATCAGTTTGTTTCTTTTAGAGGAGAGAAAACAGTTCATGTTGCATGTGTAGCGAACCACTCACGGAAACATTTTTCTTTTCAAACTGCCTTGTTCTTTTTTCGGTGGTGGAAGTTTGTAAAAAAAGTATTTGTTAAAAACAGACGGAATGTTCGAGTATTGACTCTACAAGAGCTTTAAAAAACACAAAAATCTAGTCTAGCAGGAAAGTCCATTGAGAAAAGAAAGAGAAGCAGTGAGAAAGTTGGAGAAAAACATGAATTTTCATTTTACAGCAGTGACTTGATCATTGAAAAAAGAAGTCTTAAAAAAACTGGGTAACGTTGTTGAATTTGACTACACTTAAATCAACATTAGAAACTAGAAAGAAAGGCCACTGGTCAGCTCTTCAATTTTAATGTGGCTCGGACATGTACAACTTTCTCTACTTTACAAGTTTATTTTTCTGGAAAACAAAAAGGAAGAAAAAAGTGAGAGAAAAAAACTGTGAGAAGCATACACGAAGCCGTCTTCTTATTTTTTTGTCTTTTTTTCTTCGGTGCCCACTGAGATGTAAGGATCTCACGAGAAACCAAATGAAACTTTCTCTTTTTTCTCTCCTTTTTTCTCTTATTTCAAGTCCCTAACGCAACGACATGACTGACGTTGCAAAACCAACCGAGAAAAGAAAGTTGGTTGGCATTACTTTCTCTCTCTTGCCATCTCTTTCCTCACCAACCACCACACGAACAAAGAGCCTGTAGTCTTGTCTCGTTAGACTTTCTCATTCTTAGGACGACTTGCGGTCTAATATTCGTGACCGTAGAGGTGGCAGTTTGTGGTGTGGTTACATCCTTGTCATGAGGGAGCCAGTCTCTCAGCCAATCTCAATGGAAATGGATGGAGCAACAATAAGGAATAATTTTTATCACAAAAAATTGCTCTAGTTATCACCATAACCAGGGCAGCGCTCTTTTTTTCTCCCACAAAAATGATATCGTATCCAACCGTGTGCAATGAATACAAAAAACATTTAAAACGTATGCGAACAGCAGCACAAACTCTCTTTTTTATTTAACCCTCGAACGGCTCCAACTTTCACATTGATATTTTGATTTGGTCAGAATTTGCATTTTTGTTGGCTCACAAGGTGTTGTAACATTTTCCCTCGCCCCACGTTTCCAAATAACATCTGCAGTAATAATGGCCATCATTGTAATCATATTTTCCACAACTCCAGCAAAAATCTACACTTACCATGATAATTGTACCATATTAAATAAACGGTTATGATGGAACCCATTCCAGACCGCAACTTTTCGTAATGGTTTTCCATCCACCAGATATTTTGATACATTCCCAGCCACACAACCGTATACACCTTTTTTTCTGCTTGGTTGGAATACAAGGGCCTATTTTTTTTCTGCGGTGTCAGTTTCACCTTCACCACTGCAGGGAAACTCTGCCCTGGTAAACGACACAATTCAATTTTCCACGCTTAAATAAAAGTCAATATCTTCTCAACTTTCATTGTTATTATTTCATCCAATATCACTAGTTATATCATTACTCCTACCAATTCCAGGGCTGCTCATATATAATTTTATCTCTAGCAAAACAGTCCCTTCGAGAGAGAGGAGAGAACCTGCTGTTAAGGTACATAGCCAATTTTTCCACTGTCATCTAATATTTTTATAACCTTTGGCGTAAATCGATTGCTTTTCATTCCCTTTTTTTCTATACGTAGTGTGTTTCCCATGTGAAATGTAACATTATGGTTTGTGCTCACAACCATAATAAACTATTGTTTCTAAAAACCTGTTCCCACCATCTCTCCCTCAACCAGCAAACATTCTTTTGTTTCCATGTATATTCCCTGAATTATAATGGAAGGTAAATGAAACTTCTTTTTTGTTCCTTTAAGGCTCAAAAAAGCTCCCCGTGTATGTTTGCAGATCTGATTTATGAATACGAGCCGCGTATTATTTTTTTTCTAGAGAGAAGGCAACCCGTCGTGTATGGACTCTCCCTCATTCTTTTTTGGCTTTCTCTGTCTCATAGGCGTTTTCACTCGTTTATTATTTTCCGCCTTGTATATAAAATATTTGCATAATAATAAGAGTAAAAAAAGTATACAAGGCTGTTTTTGTTACGTGAGCATCCCGGAAATTAGCTGTCTCGCTTCCCTTACTTTTCACTTTGCAAAAGGAGGAAAAGTAACGACGTATAGTGCTCAATTTAAAAGCTCCTGTTTCACTACTTCCAGTAATTATAGGGTGGCAACTTGTTTATTTACTTGATAAATAAAAATGTACACATTTTATGTCACAGGGACACGGTACTACGCTCTCACGTATTAACATGATGGTGGAAAGGTTAACAGAGTCAAATTGAATGGGGCACTGCTGCTCCTGCTGCAGTCTGGTTGCCGTGAAACATGCGAGTCTCTGCGGGATCGGGGCAGGTCATATTTCATAAAAGTGAGTCATCTATGTGGAGAAAAAAGTGATGCTCGTTGCAGTAGTAAATTTTGTATGGAGGAAAAATATATTTCATAAAACTTTCACCGACAGGGAGGAGGACACAAGGATTTTTGAAGTGGTTGGTAGAGCCACAGCGAATAAAAAAATTGTTTGCGAATATAGATTGAACGTAACACCTACACAAGAGAGATATATAAATTGTGTGGGATGGCCAGTGATGCTTGTTTTGATGAATGATTAAAATGAGAGGTAACCCTTGGGTCTCTAGAGAGAAACCAACTTTTTTCACCAGAAATTTTCTTTTTTTAACTCTCTCTTTGACTTTATTGATCTCAACTTTTAATAGACTGCCAGATATAAAAAACAACCTCCCATAACATGGTTGGGGTGGTCTCCACCATTAAAAAAGCCTTAGAAAGATGAATAAAGCATAAAAATATTTTTTACAGTTTGTCATAAAATATGCAGAGTTGCGGTCATGAAAACTTGAATAAACAGGAGGAAAAAAA
>JAQIXW010003824.1:0-12499 GCA_034700685.1 Willowsia buskii
CAGGGAAAATAAAATCTGTCCACTACAGCTACTTGACCACTATATGTCTGTCTCTTATATCAAGCTTCAACTGTATCTTAGACCGGTTTCTTTTTTAATTCGTTAGCATTTCATCTCTCCATTTTTCATATCCATTTTTGTTTCGTAAGTGTAATATACAACGTGAACGTGATATTTTAGCAAGCATCCAGGTGTTCTAGAATATATTTGATCACTGCAATGAATTTGTAGTTCCCACTGACATATGTAAGCAAGAATAAAACCAAAAGGAAATTAAGTTGACAAAAATTGGGTGTACCATGTATTTTTTAGATACATTGAATCCGCTGCGAAAGCTTCATGATAAAAAAACAAATATTTAACAATACAATATCGTTTTTTAAGTCTACTTGAAGGACATTGCGGCTGTTTTAGTTGAGTATTGGAACTTGTTCTTTCCACATCTACAGTAATCTAAGCTGATCCCAATAAATAGAAATATTTTTTTCCGTGTACACGTAAGTAGTTGCTCTTAAATTCAAATGTCACTAGGTTTATGGAATACTTGTTAGTCAAATATAATTAAACAGATATCTATATAAATTGATTAGGCCTCTTACACGTTTTTCGTTTCGAACAGTCTACCACAACAAGACCGTTCTGAAAATGCCACTCCGTCAGTCTTCCAAGCGAATTGCCCACACCTCCAATATTTGCTTTAAAGTGTTGACTAGCAACCGTAATCTTGTGAATCACACTCGGCATCATACGGGCGAGCGCTTAATTTCAAATGTGATATATGTAAAAAATCTTTTGTGTCAAAACAACAGCTCAATAGACATTTAAATCTACACAACGCAAAATCCAACATGTGCTCAATTCGCAGCAAAGATTTTTCTTACCCCAGTTGTCTTCAAACTAATATGAGTGTCAATTCGAAAGAAAAATCGTACAAATGCTAGAAATATAGCAAATGTTTTGCCCAACTAAAAACCTTAAAAAATCACCAAGTGGTTCACACCGGAATAAAAGCTTATCAGTGCACCCACTGCATGAATAAATTTGGTCTTTATAGTAGCCTCCAAAGACATCTGAAGACACATCTGCAAGAACTTAAACAACCAAATATATCCGAGGAAATAAGCAGTGCAACTTATCACTCTAATAACTACTGAATCCGTAATTTTTGTTGCATTTTCTGCGACATTTCTTTTACTTTGACTAGACGCGATTTAAATGTACTCGAACGCAACTTTTAGTCAGTAATAGGAATACGTTGCCATGAAAACCAAAGGATAGTATCATGCAAGTGCTTTTAACCGTGGTGAGTTTTCATGGCTGCTCCATGTCATTCGGTCTGTACAGTAAGGCATAGGCCAGAAAATGGTCATCGCAGTTCCGCCGCCATTTAGCCATTTTTAAACCGACCTTTATGAAAATGGTGCCAATCGATTCCCTGTGAGCTGTTCCTTGGTGGCTTTACAAGCATTAAAAATGCATTACAATGAGTAATAAGCGATTTATGAGTTTAGCGAATTTGTTAACTTGCAAAAAATACAAACTCGTGTATGGTTGCTATAAAACTATAACACCATAAATACAAAAGTGACATGCAATCATTTAAAATAACTTCTATAAAAACAGTATTTTAATTCATCAGATCATATCAATCAAATCAATCATAAGATATAAACATGCCTTATTATCTTTCATACAAAATCTCACGCTTTGCAGCTTCTGAGTAACTCAATTCATATGAAAAGCGGACTTAATCTTCCAAGAAGATATATAAAATTTATCTTAACTTAAACTGCAGTTTTACAAACCACAATAAAATTCAATCGTTATCATATTTTTAAAATATTTATCAAACTGTGCATAATTTAACACTGCTAAAACTTAGCAATTGCACTTTACAATAATTACATGGTTGTGTTGTTTTAACAGATTACATCTGTGAGGCATCTCTGATGATGTGCACGCGCCGTTATTTTATTATGACCTTTGTAAGCTTTCCTGTGTTTATACATGAGTCCGTATATGATGGTTTTTTAGAGTCGCTTTGGTTGAAAAGGCACGTCCACAAATTTTGCAGGAATAAGGTCTTTCGCCGGTGTGATGGCTTCGAATGTGACAATTTTTGTTATAATTTTGACTAAATTCTCGTCCACAGAGCTCACAAGCATACGGCTTTTCACGAATGTGGACAAGAGTGTGTTCCCGCAACTTCGAGTCACTGTGGAATTTTTTATCGCAGAAAACACAGCTGTAATGCTTTTCTTCAGTGGTTTCTGGGTGAGTCCACAAATGTCGTTTAAGGTTCCCAGATTCAATGAAACTAGCGCCACAAATGCGACACGAATATGCTTTCTCAAGAGTGTGATGTCGCCTGATGTGCTGACCTTTGTCTGTCGACGAAAAAAATTTCTTTTCGCACAAGTCACATTCGTATGGCCTTTCGCCAATGTGAGCACAGAGGTGTATTTGTAAATCACGAAAATGAAAGTAAGCTTTTCCACAGAAAACACAGGAAAAATTGCGAACTCTGAAGTGTAGAAGTTTTCCATTTTCCTTGCTATTTTCGTTCGTTAGGTTTTGTTGTTTAAGCTCCGGCAGATGTGTCTTCAGATGGCTTTGGTAATCACTCATTCGGCCAAATTTCTTTGTGCACTGTGAGCACTGATAAGCTTTTATTCCCGTGTGAACCACTTGGTGAACTTGTAGATTGCCTTGTGTCGTAAAGCACTTTCTGCAAGATGAGCATTTGTATGGCTTTTCTCCTGTGTGGACTCTCATGTGAGCTTTAAGATTACCAGTTGCAGTAAAGCGTTTGTTGCAAACTGTGCATTCGTACGGCTTTTCTCCTGTATGTGCTCTCATGTGAACTTTCAGATCAGTGGGGTACGCAAAAACTTTGTTGCAAACTGAGCACTTGTGTGATTTCTCTTTGTGTGATTTTGAATGTTCATTGAGCTTGCTTTTTGACACAAAGGATTTACAGCAGGTGGCGCATTTAAAATTCAGCTCGCCTTTATGAAATTTAGCGTGATTCACAAGACTTCGTTTATTTCTCAACACTTTAGAGCAAATATTGCAGGTGTAAGTTATTTGCTTGGAAGACTGACGGGGTGGCATTTTCAGATTTTGTTGTTGTGGGAGACCGTTGGTAAAACGGTTGGAGGTCCAAATAATTTAATTGATTGTTTGTGTAATGTTTATTTAATATTGGTAATATAGTAATTATTGATTTTAAAAACAACTGCTTAAATATAAACTGAATAAATAACGCGTTAATGATTAGCTTTTAGCATGAAAACCATTCTAAAAGTGAGAAGAACAGGTGCTAAAACTCAACTAAAACAGTCGTTATGACCCTCCCATAAACTTTTGATGTTGTAAGTTACAAACTGTTGTGTTAAATATTTGTACTTCTCTTCGTGAAGCTTCCACGATGGAGTCAATATATTAAATAAATACAAAGTACCGGACATTCACTGTTTCAACTCTAGTTTTCTTTTGGATTTGTTCCTGCAGCCAGCAGGTATCAGTGAGACATACAAAAATTGAATTAACAGTCAACATATACACAAAATAACACCTGGATGCTTGTTGAAATGTCAAGCTCACACTGTACATTACGCTTATGCAGCAAAAGTACGTATGAAAATTAGAAGGCTGAAATGCTATGAAATGCTGAAGTATTAAAAAAAGAACACAACCAGTCTCAATAATTAGGTATTTTGAGCTTTTTACAATGCATTTCTCAGAAATTGTTTGAGACGTACGTAATACATTTGAAAACTTTTTTCCTTCTGCTGATGGAAAGATGATATTCGTATGTACCTCTGATATCGTATATCTATTTTTGTTAAAATATGCTGCACGCGCATGTTTAGTCCGTTGACTTAATTATTTATGTATCCGCTTACTAAGGAAATAGTAATAAAACTACTAATGCGGGTTAAACAAGCGGGAAACATGTAATTGCTGTTTTTTATTTGTTTTATATGCGACTTATTTTCGTTTCATATTCTTGTATTTTGTGTGCACCTCATGATATTTAATACAAGTTCACTGGTTTTGCTACATTAAGTGTCCTTAGAAAATCTTCCTTTACATTGGTTTGACTACTGCGTATTCTGAGTTGCCAAAGCTGTATTAAAGCAGTTTCTATCTCACTTCTGATTTATTAGTTTCGTAAAAGTTTCAGGGAAATTTCACCTGAAGCATACATTATTTCTGTAGCTCTGAGAAATGCGTGTGAATCAAATTAGAGAACAAGATAGCTTACGCGTATTTAATAGCTATTTTATCCCTTCCACATTGGTCTCGTATTTTAACACTACAAGGCTTTACTGTAAAATGTGAACGTGCGCTCATGGCAAACATACAGGTCCTTCGAAGGTACTTTATTCCTGCAATTGTAATTCTCACCGACGTCGTCGGAAAAAAAACAGATAAAATTCCTGATACAGTAGGATATGTAGAATGCAATAATTTAGAATATCGACATGCAACAGACTTTAAAGCTTTTACAGTTTTTATACCATTGGAAATTCTCTACTGCTCTTTTCAATAGAGAAAATGTATGAGAACAATAAACATTTTTTTCCTGTAGTATTATATATAACTGCCAATTATAGAACAAATGCAATTCCTGTTTCCTAAAAATTTTAAAAACCAATCAACAGTTAAAGTTTACGCGTATATTGATGCATTTTGTCAGGAATAATGTAAGTAGACACTTGCAGTAAATTGTTGTAAATGTGGATGTGGATATCCTTATAATGTTTATTCAATCATTCAATCGTTTATTCTTGTGCTTCCCTCCACTTCAGTTACAAATCACAAAATGCTAACATGCAATATGACAATACTCAATGGAAGCAATTTCTGCAGTTAAGTCACCAATTTATGAACCAAAAAAATGAAGTACTTTGCAAAAAAAATTTCAGTATTATCTGTTATATGATTTATTTCTTTAGTTTCTTAGCAATTTTACTTAAGTAACAGAAACAAACATTTACAATAATATCCATATACAAAAATGCACACTTTCACATAAAAAACAAACAGTTCCAAAATCATAATTCCGCAGGCAAGCACACTTCATAGTTCACTCCACCACTAAAAAAGCATGAAAACCATGAAAGTTGAAACCAGGTTTGCAGAATGCCCCTCCAGTCCCTCCCAGCGAAAAGATAATTGCCTGATTGGCAGACCTGTAGTCGCAAAATATTCTCCAGGCTCCATCATGTCTCCACAAACGTACTCCACCTTCAGCGAATTCCTCATCAAATTCTCCAGCTCTCTGTTTCGAATCTTATCGGAGTAAGGCACTCTGCACTCTGGACAGGTTGTTAAGGTCCTGCAGCAGTTGGAACTAATGCTGTGTCCATTTCTGCACTGCGAGATCTCCCCCTGAAAAACTTCTAAGCAGATTGAGTACTTGACATCCTCCGGAATGAACTTGTCCAGCTCCTTTGCTCAGCTTATCTTCATCATCTACCAGCTCCTTTTTCAGTGTCTGCTACAGGTGGCAATCAAGCTCGGAAAATCTTCAGAAAATCGCTCTATTCCCCCTGAACTATGTAGATATTCGTCTTCTCTTTCTCGTAACGCTATATGATTTAAAAAATATAAAATAGTTTTCCAATTCAACGACATTGACAACCACTTGTTAAGAGGTTAATGAGGGGGGCTGGTTTCAAACAATCCTTCCTGTGGACAAGTTTTCCAAGACAACATTGACAGTGAAGTGACCTTGAGGTCACAGGTGAACTAGAAACGAGGGGCAGTATACGATACATATAATTGTTATTGCCGGAAACAAAACTTTAATTTCAGATTAATTTTTTCACAGAAGACTTTGAAGGGACTGGTAAGCCTTCGGAATTGATTTCCCATATGAAATTCAATGCTTTACGCGTTTTATATGCAATGTTTTTACACTAAAGCGATTTGAATGCTAAACCACGGTAGCATTGAATACTTGGATTTTTACAGCCGTACCCTTTTACTTGTATGCCCTTGCTGCGTAAGTTTTAAAATTTTAATTCATATTTTAAACAATCCGAGTCGCCTAAAACTAATCAGGGTTTAAATACGTTATTATTTTATCCCATAATGATTTGAATGCAAGCTATATTTATACCTGAAACTTTTTTTCAAATTTGTAGAGCGTATTTGTGTAAAATAAACAATAGTCGTATGGTTTTAATCCTTTAGAATATTTAATCATAATCAGTACTATCTCAATGCTTAAGCGTAAATCTCTACGCTAGTTGCTAATATACATAATTTACCAATCAAATGCGTTGATATAAATGTCTTTAACACAATACCCAAATTCAGTCAGATGACAGGTGAATTAAATAATTTGAGCAGTTAAAAACTGTAATCTAATAGATAACGATTGAAAAATGTTTATTCAAGTACAAATTCATAAGGTAAATACTAAAAGCTTTCGAAAAACAGCTAATAAATATAACACAAAATTTAGATACATTACAATTAGCAAAATCACATTTTAAATCCTCTTCCAAAGATTGTGAATTTCTTAGTGATTAAACGTAAGTGAGATTGTGAGTGTTCAAAATATAAAAATAATCAATTGTATTTGTAAAAGTACAAACTCAGAGGCGAAACACCAAAATTTTTTTTAAAGTGTTAAGAAGTATATCTCATGGACAATAGTATTTCAAATCTTTTCCCATCACTGTGGATTCCCTGTGTTTAAACATGAGTCCGCTGCTGGTGACGTTTAAGATTCATGTTGGCTACAAAAGCACGTCCACAGACATTGCAAGAATGGGGCTTCTCGCCGGTGTGATGGTATCGAATGTGACGATTTCTGTTTCCATTTACACTGAATTCCAGTCCACAGAGTGGGCAAGCATACGGCTTTTCTCTAGTGTGGACAAGAAGGTGTTGTAGCAAGCTTCCGTTTCCGTGAAATGTTTTATCACAAAACAGGCAGTTGAAGCGTTTTTCCTCAGACGTTTCTGGATGAGTCCACAAATGGTGCTTAAGATTACTTCTGTGAGGAAAATCCTTGCCACAAACATGACAGGAAAAAGTTTTTTCAAGGGTGTGGAGACTTCTCAAATGGGAAAATTTGCTTGATGACGAATGAAATGTTTTCTGGCACAAGTCACACTCGTACGGCTTTTCGCCGATGTGTACAGAAATGTGCCGGTGTAAACCAGCGTGATCAAAGTACGCTTTGTCGCAGAAAATACAACAAAAGTTTCGGATTCTGCAGTCTTTATGATGATAATTCGTCTTGTTTATTCCTTCGAATATACTTTGCGATTTAAGTTCTTGTAAATGTGTCTTCAAATGTCTTCGGAAATTACTCCTGTGACCAAATTTCTTTAAGCAGTGGGTGCATTCATAAGCTTGCATTCCGGTGTGAACTACTTGGTGAGCTTCTAGACTAAGTAGATGTGCAAAGCATTTGCTACATTTTGAGCATTTATATGGCTTTTCACCTGTGTGAATTCTCATGTGAACTTGAAGAACTTTGGAGTAAGCAAACGATTTGTTGCAAACTGAGCACTTGTGCGATTTCTCTTTGTGTGATTTTTCGTTGTGTGATTTAGAATGATAAGTCAGTACTCCTTTTGACACGAAGGATTTACTGCACATGTCACATTTAAAATTGAGCTCACCCGTATGAAGCCGAGTGTGATTCACAAGACTTTGCTTAGTAGCCAGCACTTTAGAGCAAACGTTACAGGGATAGCATGTTTGCTTTGACGGATGACGAGATGACATCTTCAGAATGGTGTTGTTGTGGGAGACTGCCAAGAAAAAAACGAAATTTGGTAAAAGTGATATTGAATATTATTTTGATTTCAACTGATATTGAGATTTTTAAAAAGATTTGGTACTATCGTACCAGAAAAAATGTAGTAAAAATTACGATTTAAAAACTACTGCTTACAAAATAGGAGGAAATGATTTGATTATGATTAGTTTTTGACATGTACACCACTGTGGCTGTATAGGACAAGTAACAAAACTCAACTAAAACAATTGTGACATCTCTTACATAAGGATACACAGAGAATTTTGTTTGTGTTTCTTGCTTTCCTGAAGTTTTACAGTGTAGTAGGTGCATTACAGGTAGTACAGGTCATTTAATGACAAGTACCTGCAACTTTGTATAGCCAGGGTTTAACTCAATTCTGTTTTGTTGCCGACATCGGCGAGAATTACAAGTGCATTTACAGGAATTAAATATTTGACAAGGATCTGGATGCTTTCTGAAATGTCACGTTTACGTTGTATTTTGCTTTAGCACTTATGAAGCTAAAATACCAAACTGTATACATATGGATTAAAAATTCATACCCAGTACGCATTTCTGGGATTTTTATGTACCTCAAATATACTTGAATACCAACAAAACTTAACCTCATGGACTCCTAATAACGTGACTTTTTCATTTAGCAGGGGTTTGTAGATGCATTTTTCTAAGTCATTAAGGAACTATAGTACTAAAACAAATACTAGGAAAGAAATGAAAGAGAAATATGCAAATGCTGTTATAATTCATGTGTCTGGGATATATTTTTGTTAAAAAAATTTTATTTTGTTTGTGCATCAGGATATCTTATGCATGTTCACTCTTTTGTATAATACATACATTACGTGGTTGGATTTCGTAAGCGCTTGCGTTCCGTCTCTTTAATGTGCGTTTTTACTTAAAATATGCAGTCGTTCTGTTAACGAAAAAGTTAGCATGCATTTTTGATTTACTTTGGATATGACATTTTATTGCGTAGATTTATTTTCTGTTCACTGTAACAGCTTTGTCAAGTCGTAAGTATCCACAGGGGAGTCAATCTATTAAATAAATGCAAAGTACCTGATATTTTCTACGCCCAGGGCTGCACTCAATACTGTTTTGGTTTTGTAGTTTTATTCCTGTCGGTATCACTGAGAATTATAATTGCATTTACATGAGTCATATACTTCAAGGGGATCTGAATGCTTGTGCAAATGCTAAATTCGAGTTGTACATTACATTCATGAGGACATAATGTTCGAGGACTAAAGAAGTACACAGTACATTTTAGGTATTTTATTTTAGAATTTTTTCACAGTGCAAAATTATTTTCAACAGATTAGGAAACCAAAATATTTCTTGCGACGATGGAAAGATGGGATTCGTTTACACATCAAACATAGTTAAGCCTTTCTGTTTCTCTATTTCAATAATCTGTAAATGTGTACTCAATTCGATCCTAAGTGAAATTTGTAAAAAGTTTATGCATAATCGTATACCTTACGCTTCTTTATTGTGTTATTTGCGTAGGAATAATACATGACTTTATGACAAATATTAGAATATATCCTTTTACCCATTCAATCATTACTTCTATTTTAGATCGTCAATGAGTTCTTTTTTTTTAAATATACATATGTCGTATTTCAATTTAAGAAAGTAGACATCAGAAAAGCATTAATTACTTATGCGTCGTCATTACCATGTTCTCCCACAGTCAAAGTATCTCTGCTGCTAATTTGCGAAAAATACTTCTATGCAGAGATTAAATATCATGTATTCAATTTTCCTGTATCCGTGTTCACTGTGGGCATGCTTTTGTCACCAATGGAGATCTCCGTGGTCATCTGCGGGCAGATCTTTGAATATACGCAAACTCGAATGCACCTAAATACTGAATAATTGGGTAAATGGTAATTATATCTTATATAATGAGACAAATAAATAATTATTGGCCAGTGTATGCGTATCGAAAAGAATATCAGTAATTTCCCCTGTTAAATGAAAATTTGAATGAATTTGGATATATGGTAATTGAATGATATTTATAAATAGGTAACATTGCTTCATAACAACTTCAAGGAGACGTTAGTTATTATCCGACCGTCATGGGTTGGAGGTTCAGAGGATTTTCAGTTGCAATGTCACTAAACCCTGTTTGCCCAATAACTTCCAAAAAAATCGAGTTTTGCAAATTCTTTCAGAAACGTTCTAGACAAATTAGAATTGTGGACTCATCCAGAAACCACTGAAGAGAAACGTTACAACTGCCTGTTTTGCGCTAAAACATTTCACAGGAAAGCAGACATGAATCAACACATTCTTGTCCACACTCGCGAAAAGCCGTGTCCTTGTGATATCTATGGAATGGAATTCAGAAACAGCGGAAACAATTATCGTCACATTCGATACGTTCACGCGTTGGAGAAGCCTTATTCTTGCAACATTTGTGGACGTCCTTTTGTTTCCAAAGCGAATCTTAAATATCACCATTGTACTCATATTTAATCACAATAGAATCCTAAATAATGAGGAAAGGATTTAAAATGTATTTGCCCAAATTGTAATGCATTCTATTATAATGTTGTGATATATTTCTTAGCAGCTTTGTAAGAGGCTTTAGAGCTTCCTCTATGAATTGTACTGGAAGGAATGATTTCAGCCGAGATTTATCGCAATGATTTGTCAATAAAGTAGGTTAATAAATTGGAGTCTTACTAAATTCTTGAAATGTTATGTTTCTCTGTTAAACAATCAATAATAAAAAGTGTAGTTTTTGTTTCCATATAGCTTAAAAATTGTTTGGTACATTTTGAGTGCATATAGAGATATGTCATTACTGGAGCTAGAACATAAGGCAGTCATAAGATTACAACTTTTATGTGTTACTATACTACTACTTAAACTATTACTTAAATCACCTGATTATCGGATTGAATTAGTGTTTTGCAGACATCTCATTAATTGGGGGCAAGAAACATAAATTAATATAATTTTGGGTCCATTTGGGCGTCAAAATTAATTTTGGGGTATGTGTGAAATCGCATTAACTTTTTTACTCTTTCTTGCTTTCTGCGTTTTGCAAGTATTCTGGCTAATTTTGATGCCCGAATTACCATATACACAGTTTCACTATCTCAAGTAGATCTCCAACAGCACCAATCTAAAAATGCCACCACGTCAGTCTTCCAAGCAAGCCCTTCATCCTTGCAAAGTTTGCTCTAAAGTGTTGACCAGTAAGCGGATTCTCCTGAATCACACTCGACGTCATACCAAAGAGTTCAATTATAAATGTGATAAATGTAGTAAATCCTTTGTGTCAAAAAGTGTACTCAATTATCATTTAAAATCACACAGCGAGAAGGTCCTTAAGTGTTCGGTTTGCAGCAAAGGGTTTTCCTACTCCAGTTCTCTTCGAAGTCATATGAGTGTACATTTGGAGGAAAAACCACACAAATGCTCATTCTGCAGAAAAAGTTTTGCAACACCGACACACACCAATGGGTTCACAGCGGAGAAATAGCTTATCAGTGTACCCAGTGCTTGAAGAAATTTGGTTTTAAAGTCGTAATTGTATGCTGGTACTATTGTATGGGTGAATTTTCAAATAAAATATGATTTTTTTTACATTATTTCTGCAACTAAGTTTATTTACTATTAACGGAGTAAAGGGTTACTGCGTTGTTACGAATGTTCCTCAATTTATTTCTGAAAGTATATGCTTTGCATTCATTCATTTTTGCCACTCAATGCTACATGATTTGAAGTGGATTGGAAGCAAGCACATTGCATCTATAAGGTTGAAATGTCATGTTTACATTGTACATACACTCATAAGCTAAATAAAAAAGAATGGAAGAATGAAATATTCAGGGATTAAAAATACCTAGTACCACAAAAGTATTTGCTTTGCGAATCTCAAAATACTAATGCTAATCTGTCCGTGTGGTGCCTTTGCTTTTACATATATGCAGCTCCAAATTGTATTTGCATAAATTGGAACACATAGAATCTAATGTGCTGACAGGTCAAGTCTTATATCCGATAAATGATGTGGAGTATTATGATTTCGAAATAATCTTATGCTTGTTTTGGTAGAGAATCGAGTGAAAATTATTTTTAAACTCACGATTGCGTTTATTTGTATAACATTTTTGAAAGCATTACAATGCGTTGCAGGAGATGTAAATATGCATTAATCAAATTTGTTAATATGCAAAAACATAAGCTTATATGTACTTAACAGAAAACCGAAATTCAATAATTAATAACTATAGTAAAACCAAAATTGATATTCAATCATTTTAAATAGCCTCTACATAAATATTACTTTATTATAATTATCATAATTCATAAGATATACGCCATGCCTTATTATCTCTGGTACAAAATCTCCCACTACATATCTTCTGAGCAACCCAATTTACATGTAGATGATTCCTTAACAATACGGTCAATATTCAAATACAATGGTTATCATATTTTAAAATGTTTATTAAACTCTGCATAATTTAGAACTGCTAAACAGTTAATGTTTCCACTTTATAAAAATCCTGGTGCTAATTACAAGCTTAAAACCGTTACAACTTTAAAGTACCCCTACAATTATTTTAAATATAAGAAATTCAATTAAATTTATTTACAGATACATTTTTGCCGTTATCCTCCACATTCTTATCGCCAGCGAAGCTGGCGATCCAGCTCCCCCAGCAACTGGTACATTGG
>JAQIXW010003825.1:0-12498 GCA_034700685.1 Willowsia buskii
TGGCTATTATTATTCAAAGTCATTGAAAACGTTAGAGTGTTCCTTAGAGCGTATTATGCAAGTCTGTTTACCAACACATGCACGTTAATCAAAAACTCATTTTAGATTTTCATGGTTTTTTGTATAGTTACATGGTGTTACATATATGGAAAAGTCATTTAAATAAGAGGGGTTCTAATTACATGTATTCATGAATTTTGAATGACACATATATGGAATAACTTCCGTTAGTATTAAACGCTATTATTTATATATGCTCGACTTAAGAAACGAATAAACTAGTTGACCTTGTCATTCTCAAAGAAATGTAGGAAATGGACCGTCTGCACTATTAATTTTAATTTCTTTTAAATGCAAGAAAAAAGAGTTGTAATTACGAAATTGTTCTTATGATACATATATTATGTTAGTTTGATAATAGTGAAATTGGTGGTTGGTTTACATTTAGGTCATGTCTGTTCTAAACTAACAGACAGTTCGAAAACAAGCAACTATTAAACCAAGAATGGTTCAATGTATTATGGAATAAATCTCTACGAGATAGGAGATATGATTTTCATATATTTTGTGTTAAATCTTCAGGCATTGTTTTCAGTTTTCAATGATAACAGGCTCTTATTTTTGGCATATGAATCCCTTTTCCCAAATCCACGTGAACTTCTGCATCTTGACTATATCTTGCTAATTTTACCTCTCAAAAAATCACTTTCTTTCTACTTTTCATTCTAGTACGCTATATTATAACCCGTGACTCCAACTTCTAGACGAGTGTCTAAGATAGCGTAAGGTGATAGTGCCGATATTTCATGCACTATCTTCCATACCTATCTACCATTTCATCTACGAGACGTTTGCCGATTACGGTTGTTATCACAAGAAGACATGTGCAATGTTCCTGTAAACTTTACGACGTTCTTGTTGGGTACTTTACTTTCATCGAGGTCGTTTTCCCGTAACATTGTTGAGTTTTTACTGTTCTTTGTTCTTGTAAGACCAGAAGTCAAAAGTTGATCCGACCACTACGGAGTCTACTATTACAACAACTTTACTCTAATGTCTTAACTTACTACTTACGCAATGCTTGAATTTCACATACAGTGGTTGCTCTCATTTCCCATCATTTTTATCATTATTCTCGATTTCGAAATAGAACCTACATACGCGAGTAGGTACTAGGCAAATAGAAACAGCAGCTTAAGGCAAAACAACAAGACTTGTTTTACAAACCAATTTTCTTCTTGTCAAGAATGAGCGTAACGAGCAGAAGACGAAGACCATATTTATTTGAAGTCCTCACATTTTCCCTTTTAGTAGGGGAGTTCACCAAGTACTTATGTGTATGCATTCTTATCGCTGAACAATTTGCTTTTTTTATCCCTCCATTTCATCTCTTTTTTAAACATTTTCCGCAAGTTCTAGCACGACTCTCTACTTTTTAACGATATGAGTTCATCCAAGAAAAGCTTTGAGTCGCTCAAGAAACCTATCTGCATACTTGGACGTACTATGAAAGACATATAACCATAATGTGTATGAACACATAACAATTTTTATACATACATGGTAATTTGTACACATGATCTTGAAAACCTACTTACGACATTTTCAGTAATTGAAGAAAGGAGATCTATATACAAAATGCAAAGTTTAGTAGCAACCGAAAACGTTTAAGAAGGCGAAAAATGGTTACATCCCTTTTAGCCAATTTGAGTTTTCTGTAAAAGTACAATCGGTTTTGTTTTTTATACTAAAATAAGCGATACAAGAGCATTTTCACTGCTGGCATTCTTCATCGAACTGATTTTCACAAATCCTTTATGTGCTAACTCTCAGAGTGTACCAATTATGAAAACTCATATTATGTTTCACAGCCTGTCATCACACATATGACATATTTTTCATCAGAACCATATTTTATTTCTTTTTTATTCACTGTGCTGCCTTGTCACGTAATCGTACTGCAAGAAAAAGCACACGCAAAATTTTCTTACATTTATTCGGTCACAGTGTTTCAAGCAAACATTTTTTGCTTTTTCCAAATTCCACACGAATCGTCACCGAATTGCAAGGCCACTATTGTGTACGTGTCTAGTATGTTTTTTGCCTCAAAAACCTCCAAGCTTTTGCTATAAAAACTTGAATGTGCATTCTAAATTCCCGCAAGCTCCACAACTGCAAGTCGGCATCTCTTCCTTGTTTTTCCTGTTACAGCTTTTCTGCACAGCAGAGAGTCGAATTCCTTATGAGATTTTTGTTATAATATTAGCTTCCCTTTTGCTTGTTTTATTATTCCATTATCATAAAGTTCATATGTTGTAAGTAGAGCTGATAAAACAATCTCATACAAAATTAAAACAACGAATTTTATGGTGTAGAGGTGAATCATAGAATATAGTTTTGACGTACTACTTACATGCAAAAAATGAGGAAATTCTTATGACATAAATGTCCTCATTCCACAAACAAGATGCATGTGCACGATACTATCCAAGGTACTTCACATCTTAATTCAAAGCATTTCAAATTGCTGCGTTAATATTCAATTGAGGTTTATTGTACTTGAACCCAGACATCTTATTAGTTTTTATTGACAAAGAGTCCCATCAATAATACAGCAGTATGTGTATATATCTTGAGTTATTCGCCAATATACATACTAATGATAGTGGATAATATCCACAATTCTTCATTTTATTATGGATCTTCGATGATAACTGTAGAAATATATCAAGTTGATTCTATTTATATTGAAACTAAAGTGGCCGTATAGTTGCAAAGCATAGTTACTCAACGTTCTCTTGTATATACCAAAAAATGTATCATGTTTTATATGCCTACTTATGTCATCATTTTCAATGCCATCACAAATGAAAATATTTATTTTCTAGAGAATGAATCATGTGAATGGTTCATAAAAACAAAGAAATAGACAAAATGCACATCCTATCTGCATATAAAAGGACATAAATTTTAATTAGAAACTGTGTGGGAGCCGCTTATAAACTGGCATCTTGCTGTCATTCCGGCCAAAATTTATTAACAATAAACCAAAGAAAGAAAGAGAGTGAAAGAGGCAAAAAGTAAGGGAGATACAGTAGAACATATAAAGAACAATAAAATTTTGTTTGTTTTCATATTTACTTTATGAAGGAGGATAACAGTGGAACAGAGAAAAACATTCACATTCATTTTCCTTGTCTATATCTCCACTGTGGTCTTGATCTTTTTTTTTCTTATAAATTATGTACATTCCATTCATTCCTATGATCATATTTATTTGTGTAAAACCATCATAAATGGACTAAACTGACTGCAACTAGCTCATTTTATTATTCCTCCTCCCATTTTGATCCACTACACAGCTCTAGCTTATTAGCTTGTACTTTGGCACCGTTTTGCATAGTAAAAACTCAATTGTTTTTCTATCCTTCTCTTCTCGTATGTGACTGAAATAAAAAGAAATGCATCTGCCCCGCACTAACAACTTGTCTAACAAGTCATATATGTATATAGTCATATGAACCATAAAACGGAATATGCATACGACTTTTTGCATGGTAAAAAAAGGATTTTTGCTTTCCAAATGCAGAAACGCACAAAGAGGAGAAAAATCCGCACTGGAACCTCTCCTCTTCGTTATTTGTAATGCAATGGTGTTATTATCGAAGGAATTCTACAAACATGAAAGATAAACAGCAACATGGAGAATGAGGAAATAGCTTCAGAGCGAACCAGAGGAGAAAATACATATAAAAGAGCACATTTACATTCAAAGCTGTATAATAATAATATGTATGATTTTTGGCTTCATGCACAGACAACAAAGAGCCAGTGCTGCATAAAGCCCACAAGATTCAACAAAAGATATGTACGTACTTATTCAAATGCTCAAATATCAAAATAAAGCCTTTTTGGTTCGTTTCAGCGGACAGAAATGTAGGAAAACACCAAAGAGAATTCTTCCATTTTTTGTTGTCTTTGTGTGTGTGTGGAGTTGCAGTACCTACATTTATTATTGTCTCTTTTTTTCTTTGGGTCTTCGTCATTGTTCCATTGATGTTGCTATTTGCAAGTATTGTGGAGAAAAAGGGTTCATGTTCCGAAGATCATGTATAAAAATCCCGTCTATTACTCGAAAATACGATTTCATATTTCAACAAAGGAAAAAAATGTAGCAATACCCCATATGGCGATATACACTACTGCTGACTTTATACTCACGAGAGGGGAATCCCTGCTCCTTTCTTATCCGATCCTGATGACGACTATATGGCGATTCTATCGCTTTTCCCCATTTTTTTCTTCCAAAGACGAGAGCTGAAGCTCCCTACTTTGGCTTTTAGCCGTTTGCTTCACTCTACCTCTCAGTCTGAGCTCACAACTCCAACTTTTTTTTGGATATTACAAGAAGGGCATATAAGAAGATGAGAGCTCTTCATAATGTGGCAATGGCATTATCATCATCAGGCTCACAATATGCACATTGGAGTGCCTACCGACCAATAACCAAGTCACATAGGCTTTTTTGGCGGATTTTGGTTAGTTGTTGTGCTCTTACGTGTACACGGGGTGCATGATACTTTCACTCACTAAAGTGCTGTGCCGATCTTGCTTGCTGGTGGTCGTCGTAAATGGAAGAAGGGCGATGTTCTCTTCAGCTCTGAACTGATCGTCTGAGTGAGTGAGGCTTACTAGCGCTCTGCCGTGGCAGGCTGTAGCCCATCATGAATGAGTCGTGACTTGTCTTTCTTTGGCAAAACAACGAAACAACGTGAGTGTCGTGTGTGAGCTGTGAGAAAAAGCGAAAAAAAAATTTGTATTAGTTTTGTTCGTGTTTAAGTCAAATTCCTGCTATTAAATTGAGAAGTTTTTGGGTAGCTTTCTGTTCTAATGAGTTGTTGCATTCGCTCTCGTCTAGTGCTTGAAGCAGCAGTGGTGTTTTGTGAAGAAAAAATTAATAGGGTCCCATTTGTCTTTTGCCTTCCAGAATTTTTTTCGTCTAAAATTTTTTTAAAATTTCCTACCGAAACATGCTTTCAGAATTTTTCACTTGCTCACTTGACTATACGTTTAAGAAACTCAAGAAACCGTTTTTAATCATGTCTTTATCAGAGAACTCTCATAATACAATAATACATTATCACCATGTCCAGCTTGATATTAGTAGTGAATTGATTTCAAACGCAGCCTTGAAAACTTTCTTGTTTTCTTCGTGAAAATGTGAAATTGATAAATTGCGTTTAAAAATAAATTTACAAGCATTACAAGTTTTCATTAAAATATTTGTTAGCATTCCTGACACGTATATAGCCTGTGCATAGTACATAAGTGCGTGCATATAGTTATTTCATATTATCTAATCATTAGAGAAATACATACGTCATCGCACCAAAATGAACGCGGCATCCGTAAATACCGGAGGAGGTGGAATGGGGAAGAAGGATAAAGATGTAAGTGAAAACAAGCCAATTACCATTTCTTTTAATTAAGAGTATCAAAATCTATAGATCACTAGATGAGATTCACCTTGAATTTATCCTGTTTTCATGGTTTGTCTTTCAAATGCTCTAATTATCACCAATTTTTTAAAAAATGATTGCGTTTCATTCAAGTGAAACACTTTCGGTTTGCTGATCATTCAGTATTATGATCAAGGCCGATCGAAAAACATGAAACGACCACAGAATCTTTATTAATTGGCAAAGTTTTGTACATTCCCATGCTGCAGAGTAAAGTGGGCTGGTTACGTGTAAATACTCGGCACACAGGTCTCCATTTCACAAATACGGTCTTCTTCGTATTCCACATTCGTCGGTGCAAAATACAACTAAGCAAATCCCTTGTGATCCATTTTCTCTGTTCCTCTCCATTTTACTTCATGTAGAAATTTAGCACCAATTCTCCTATCCCATCTGACAAACACAAGAGAGGAGAGAGAAATAGAAACATTATGTACGCCACGATCATAGCTCACGTACACGAACAAATAGAAAGTAAAAAAATACCGTCCTCGTCAGACACAAAAACAGAGAGAAAAGTGAACCAAATTATATTTATTGCCACCATTAGAAAAGGCACAGAGCGAAATAAGAGCATCAGCATCCGACGCATCAGTACCTGAAATTATCTTGCCTATCCTCTTCTTCCAGCATGACACATGAAACGTTGAAAATGCAATAATAAAGCACGTTCGCTCACAAAGTAAATTGAAGTTTGCTTGAAAATAGGATAAATGGATCCCAGTACGATGCAGATGGATACGTACGGAGATGACGCCAGATGATAATGGCAATTTGAGGTAGTAGTTGGAGCAGTATACAGTTTGTGTAGTGGAGAAAGTAGGAAGTGGATAATATGATATGATGATGGGTTTGGTTGCATTACAAAATATTATTATGCTTTTTGCAGAGAAATCAGAAACAAATACAAACTCAGTTTCATTACAAGCGCGCATACTTTGGAATGGCTGCAATTTCCTCCTTGCAGAAGAATTGCTGGGAACCACCATCGCCATATTTTTTGCATGAAAGTAGGTATAATGGATTCTAGCTTATGTAAGACGATACTATAAACTGATAAACTGTTGCAGACTTGTCTGGGGGTAGGTTTAGGAGATAAATACGAGCATTATTTTCACTTTCGTGGAGTAGAAAAAAACAAACAATTTCATCAGCAGAAAGGGAGCTCATTTTTCCTCTAACAGCAACAGCCCCACACATTGTATTCCACTCATTTTCCCTCAATTTCGTTTAAGAATGAAGAGAAAAGCCATGAAAAGAAAACAAAAGTAATTGCTGTTTATGTTTTGGAGAGAAAATAGACAATTTTCATGTACTTGCTGAGCATGCAGTAACATACAGGATGCAGTGAGTACACACACTACTCTTGTATTTATACGCAATTTTCACCACTGCATTTTCGAGTCATCTTGGAAGGATGAATGAGCGGCAATAAAAGCTCCTTCTTTTACACCATTTCTTTCAGTTTTCTAGTTCATCTTGGTTGGCTCGAAAACAAGTTTTTTGTCTCTCACTCAGAGGCTGGCTTGATGAGCACATTCCTCTTCTTTTTTTAGATAAGCTCTAAATCGTTGTCGTTTTATCGAAGTAAGGAAGAAGAGAAGATTATTATAAGGCTTGTTGGTAGATCCATTTTTTTGCTTATGGAGCTGTTGCTAGCTAAATAGGCATAGTCTCAGATGGTGTCTTTCCTTTTTTTAAACCTTTGAGAATTATTTCTTTCTGCCGAAGGAGAAACCTTTTCGTCTGTGCAAAAATATTGCCAGTTTTCAGCAGAATATAAATATCCTTGTGCAAGTGGTGCCCTTTTAAAAATTTTAAATGGGTTAAAACACCACATGTTTCCCTTCTTTCCTCGTAAACTATTCCATGTTTTTCATCATCCCAAAGGACGCAAAGTGAGTAATCTACATAACAGTTTTAACAACAGCAAAAGACCATGCTATAAGGAAAGCACACAATAATAATAATATGTAAATACGCTGACATTTTCTTTCTGGAGGCGCCTCCATTGCAGTACCATGCAGGTCTGCTCAACCGTAAAGTATCAAAACGAAAGCTTTAAAGCTTATAAAGCATTCACGACGACAGAATTTCCTAATCCTTCTCTGAAGAGGGAAACTGGTGGCGTATAAAAAGGAGTCAGCCGTTAGCTAAGTAAGTGTAGGTAGCCACTTTTTTTGTGACAAAGGCCGGCCGCATAATGTCGTCATCTTAGTTGCGTTGCTGCTTGCCATTTTATGCATAGCACATGGTTAGAGTGTGATGGCAATTTTCTCCACTTTTACTACCCCTACTGCTGTATAATTCATCGATTTACAGGCGTGATTTGCAGTTTGTCGATGATTTTTATGACCATGTCAGAAGACGTTTTTCCACCGTTTTATTGTATTTCGCTGTATAGGAGTTTTTAAGCCAGTTACTGCTACGACGCTGTACCTACTTTGTATTATTTCATTATCGGGGACCGGAACAAGAAAAAACACAAGGCTTTTTTGCCTCATAATATTGCTACATGCTCATGTATATAATTTAAGTAAATGGACTGCAATGAATGAAAGAACAATTGAAATGAAAATGGTGCTTCACATCATGTGGCACACGTCTTCTATATAATATGCTCCATGTTCCTTGATAAGAAAAGAACATTATGATTTTGGAACCTGCTAAGCTTTTTGTTAGTTGAAAAAAATCTGGATCGATGCATGCAAGTAGTATGGTTTTCTGGTGAACGAACGGTGACATTAAGAACTGCCAGTGAGGCAGCATGATGTCCCATAATAGTATTTCTATATTCCCATATTCATTATAAATATACATGTCTTTGTTATTTTAGGCAACAAAATAGCAAGCATGTGGGAGGTACCCCTTTGTGCAACCTACTTATTCCTATTGTCGTAAAAGAAATGAACAATAAAAAATCACTATTTTCCTGCTTACATGTAAAAAAAATAGTTGCCTCGTGAGTTGAAAGTTTAGTGCACAAGTGTGCGCACAATGATTTCTTTTAAATAGGTACCCAACAGCAGCATGCATGCATATGCTTAAATACGAAGAAACTTTTTGACATGATTATTATTAAAGTTTTCTTCGTTGAATAGGGAATTCTTGAAAAAATAGTTAAGCAAAAATCTTGTTAGCAGTAACACAATGAAAGTACAAGTTTTTACGGTGTGACTTGTGAGAATTGCAATGGGAGACTGTTAAAACAGTAAACGTATGGGTTTTATATTAAATTTAAATACTGGAAAGATTTTTTTTCTTGCTTATTATTAGCATAAAAGTTCAATAAATAAGCGCTTTAAAAGTTTGCGAAACTCTAGATGGCTTGGCTTTATGCTTAGATGCAATTTTCTATCATTCTGAGGGAAAAGTTGAGAAAAGTTTAAAGTTTTTAAGGGAAAGTGAAATGTGTGGGTGAACATAGAAAACGGTGTGTTGACAATTTCAAGTTGTTTGGCAGTTGCTGTTATAAAAATTAAAGGAGATAGCTTGTTGCCAACAAATCCAACTTTTTTGATCGTCAAAATGTTACCTTTTCTTTTCGGTGTGTTTATTTCGTATATACCATTAGAGCTATAATAAAAGTTCCAGCAGTTAGAAGCACATCAGCCTACCCGCACATGTTTTGTCCTGGCACATTTGTCTTCCTTTCTTTTCCAATGGGAACCTGAGTGTTGTGTACTTACTCAAACCCAACGCACCATTAATGCCACAACTCTCATCTGCTGGTTTCTGGCTCACAACTTGTATGCCATGCACACGGGTAGTGGTTATTTCAACCACCATGTTGGCCAAAGATTTCTTCTGTGGAACTCATTTTTCTTCAAAGAAAAGCAGTCCACTCTCTTCATTTTCCCGCATACGATATTTCTCATTTCTACAGTCGGCCCAACCCATACTCTTTCTATGTATGTTGATAACTGTTATTACTATTACTGCGATGGTAAGATTATGATGATGGTCCTCCTCATCATCATTTTCTATTTCCCAATGCATTTCTTAATGGACAGATATCCGGTGAGTTTGAAAGCAGCAGAGAAGAAGTAGCATCCGCTTCAGTAGTTACAGTCTATCATCGTCATGATCATCATCACAACATAAGAATCTATAGTTGCTCGACTACTTCCATTACACTTTATTACTGCATCAGTTTTCCATTTCCATTAAATTAATTCACCAAGACCAAACAATTTCGGTGGATTTACTGTGACTTTTGTGATTTATGATAATCATCATAATAATAATATCACACATTTTTGTTCACGTCTGTCCACTCAACTATTTATGTGCCCTCAATTCGGACGATGAACTGCGACTCAGCTATTGGACTTTTTCGGTTTTGATATTACAAACATTAAATACAAACAGAAATTTTTGGCATCTTGATTAGTTCGCTCACTCACGCGGTTATTGTACCTGATGGAATGCATGATCTCTCGGACCTTAGCTCACACACTCAGCCAACTATTCAAGATTGTAGGTTCCCTGAGCTGATCCAAATGTCCCTAATTGACAAATTTATGAAAGCAGTAGTGGTACATTCCATCGAATACACACAATCATGGAGTCAGAGTGAGAACATTATGCGCGTCATAGACTAATAATATATTTGCTGGTATATATGCTTATCCACACACCAGAAAAGGAAAAGTGTCAGCAGAAAACCCGCAAAAGATTATCATATTTTTCCCATGAGTCTTTTCCTTGTTATTCCACCCGTCCAACTGTAAACTATTGTACTGTAACATGCACACACACACACACACGCAGTGCTTAGAAGAGCACACAGCTAAAAAGTAAGTGGAATTATATTGCTAGCATTAATATTGCAGTTGACAGCTGGAAAGGGCATATAGAATACAAGTATGAACATTGAGTATACATTTTTTGTACAGTTGAAGATTTCTTATGAATATAACATGAACAAATGAGAGACGACCTGAAAATACACTCATATCATGAAATATTGAGCGAAAACTACACAGAATCTAACCGTGGAGTAGAACTCCCAACCATTTTTGCATGTCATATTTTCTGAGCCCATTATGAGCGGATTTTCAACCCGTCACTTTTTTACTGCTTTCACTATTGTTCAACAAACGGACTGACAACGGTGGTAATGGCGTGATGGGAGCAGTGTAAGTTTATAAGTAGAAACAACACATGCATCAGTGGATAAATTTTAGGCTCGGTGAAGTGAAGGAGTAAAAGTGAGAGACAAGGGATTGTCAAAAAAGTGAAAGCTGATTATTACTTCCGTTGTTTCCACATACACACATCGTAAATTTTCCCGTTTCTCTGCAGTTTATCTGCAGCTCATAAAGAGAGACTGGCATTCTACACAGTAAGCACATTTGCTAGATTTTCATAAATTTTGTAATGGAGTCTTTAAATGTTACTAACTATATTTCCCTCGGGTCGGATATTATGGTTTTGTGGATTTGAACAGTGACGTGTTTTTATACTTTTCTTGAACTGTTTAATTTTTATACTTTGCTGCTGTTACGTACTGAAATGATGTGTGCAGCAGGCACTTATTTTGTCAGATGAAAACATGAATATGTTTCACCTCTTCTGGCGGAGGTTGTCTTCCGTCATAGTCATATCACTTCATTTTAATGGTGCCCCTCGTAATCCATAATATTATCTCACTTCAACCCTCACTCGATTTATACAGAGCCATCAGCGGTATTAGCCGTCATAAAAGTGCATCAGCCAAAACGACCCGTTTCTTCGGTTTTAAGTCATGGTTATTGTGGTCATTCGCCGAAATCTCGTGGAGAGAATAGTTCTCAGGAAAAGGATGATATTTTAGTACGCCTTACTTGTTTTCATGACTTCCGTGCTTTTCAGCGTGTGGACAGCACGCGGGTGCGCCTGTTTTCACTTTTCTCTACTTTGTGTGAGCACTTGACTCACATGAGAAAATGCTATGGTAGAAAATGTATTTAGACGTCAGGGACGCAGTTCTTATTCTCCTGTCTCCGCGTTTTCTAAGGAGCTGTCGTCATTTTCTGGTCCTAATCTGAAAGTGAAACGTTGTGTATGCTGAAAAGTGTAGTCAGGATTACTTATCATTTTCTCTTCCTGCTAAAGTGGATGTCTCTATGTTGCTTTCTCAAGTGGAGATTTGTTTCGCTACACAAATGTATATAATGTTTCTGAGTTGGGCTTAAAAGCAGCCACTTCCTCTTTCAATTGTACCGAATAAAAGAAGTAGTAAAAGGGAAAAAAGGCTAACTCTTGTAGGAATGTTATGTTCACAATACTCGCGAATTGCTTTGAGAAGAGCCGACAGTCTCAGAAGAAAGAAAAAGAGACGGCAGCAGCAGAAAGAGCAGAAACAGAAACAACAAAATGCTCCAGTATACTTTACATCTGATATATATTCAACCTACAGATCAAGTCGATTCACGGCTAACTGCGTAAGTAAAAAATGTATGTAGTCAACGCATTCCTTTTTTCACATGCAAATTAGTTGGTAATGCACACATAAATAAATGAAAGCATTAGCGATACAAAAGTATGAAATATTGGAGCAATTCCGTCACAATGAAGTATGTATTCGGTCCATCAACAACTGTCTTTCATCATTTACAAAAGACTCACTCAACAAGAAAGCTAAATAATATTGTTTTTATCAATTCACTTCCAGCTCAGTCGGTTTTGTGGGAAAACATAATTTACAATGCAAATAATGTACATGTAAAACTCTTGTTTTGATTTCCTTTTCCAAAAAAGCGGAATACAATTTCATGTATTAGCTCCGAAACACGACGAATTTTTTCCACAGATTCTTTTCACGAAATGACAGTTGTGGAAAGAAAACATTTTAGCAAAGTGACAAAAATGTATTCCCAATATTTAAATTTCCAACTTTCCACGTTGCAAGACAGATCAATGAAATCTCGACATTCCCGTCAAGCGTTTCTTGTAAAGGTTTCTGGCGATTGAGCACGTCCATCCTACTTTGCAT